>JAECUM010007414.1:0-126379 GCA_016617855.1 Megalonaias nervosa | reverse complement strand
GAACGACATCTCTCTTCCTGTTCACTGGTCACTGATTGCTGATGCAGTTTGACAAACTTTGGTAATTCAGCTAGCTTCCATTTTGAGGCCGATTTTAGGATGTAATTTGCACTCTCAGAGTTGTTGTTTGTCCATGTGCTCGTAACCGCTCCGGTGGCCTAGTGGTTAGAGCGTCTGCCTCGGATGCGGGAGGTCGTGGGTTCGATCCCCGGCCGAGTCATATCAAAGACTTAAAAAAAATGGTACTAACAGCTGCCTCGCTTGGCGCTCAGCATTAGGAGGTTAGTGTTAGGACTGGTCGGCCTGGTGTCAGAATAATGTGACTGGGTGGGACATCATGCTACATGTCTGTGGCATGATGCCCTGGTGCCATCACTAAAAACTGCCACACTGCAGACATCGTAGCGATATGACTGTAAAATTGTTAAAGCTACGTTAAAAATCCAAATCACATCACATCCATGTGCTCGTAATTTTGCCGTTGTTGACTGGATCTATGACGTGTTCTTTGAGCATTGGATACAATCTTGTGTCAAGGTAGGTGCGGGACATTCTTCTGCAGGCATGCGAGTCTTTATCATCGATGACGGAACGTAAATGGTTTAGTCTTTCTTGGTGGGTGTCAACGTTTGTTTTTTGTACAAGACCATTTGAGCCTAACACTAAATCAAGAACTTCCTGGCGATCTTTTAACGGAAACCCTACTATATCTTCCATTTGCCTGTTTGCGCTCGGCTTTAGAACGTGTGTGCCCATTTGCTAAAAGAACTTATAAACACTCATTATTAAAACTATATGCTAAATGATTTTGAAAATCAGTTATTACACATTATAATTTAATTTGTGAAATAGAAATACTGATTGCAACTGATAATAAAATATAGTCGATCCATTTCGCAGATAAGTCCTTTACTCGAAAAGGATACCATTCGCAAAAAGGATCTTTTTGAAAAAACTTTATATACAAAAAAAGATATATCAAATCCTATGTAGAACGATTTATTGCACAATATAACTTAAGTTATTAATTGAAACTAAAAATCAAATTCAAAGTAGTCGGGTCGGTCAATACATGTATATATAATTTTAAATTTTAGAATTTGGATTTAAAAAAAATAATACAAACACAGAAAATTCTGTGCAATTAGTTTCGCATTTACTGCGTGCTTTATAGTTCTTAGTGTTTTACAACCTTTATTGAAATCGCTTTCTTCAAACATTAAAGATACTACTGATTTCATTAAAAAGTTGAAGTACATTCCACAGCTATCTGATAACTCAATCCTGGTATCATTAGATGTAACATCACTATATACCAACATTCCGCATACAGATGGTATTGAAGCGTGTAAATATTTTCTTGATAACAATTCTAATAATAGCACACTGTCTAGTGAAGATATTTGTAAAATAATAAAACTTATCTTGGAAAATAATTATTTCCAATTGAATAATACAAATTACACACAAATAATGGGTAGGGCAGTGGGTAGTCCTATGGCTCCTTCATACGCTTCCCTTTTCATGGGTAAATTAGAAAAAGATTTTCTTCAAAACGAAAAGTTTAATCCATCTGTTTGGTTTAGATTTTTAGATGACATCTTCGTGATCTGGAACCATTCATCAGAAGAACTGAAAAAATTCATTGATCGCTTGAATCATTTTTTCCCGACGATTAAATTTACTTATAATGCATCTAGTACGCAAGTTTCATTTTTAGTTGTAAATGAAATAAAAAAATATTGATAACACTATCTCTACCAATATTCATGTCAAGGAAACTAATATCGACCAATACGTGGAATATTCTTCATGTCATCCCATGTCATGTAAAAACGGTATACCATATACCCAGGCCAAAAGATACAGACGCATTATTTCAGATGATTGTCAATTACATATTCGTTGAATGAATTAAAAACACATTTCCAAAATAGAATTTATCCTACACATATAATTGATTCTGCGCTAAACAAAGCCCGTAATCTTACTCAACACGGGGATTAAATACAGCAAAATGAGTAGTAGAGGAAAAGGCTGGTTCTGGCTCAAGACCCTCTCCCCACCCTCCAAACAAATATAAATTACCCTCTCAGAGACCCTAAAATCCCCACCCCAAAACGATTTTTACAAAATGAAAAGGCTGGTTCTAGCTCAAATATAATCTAAGACTTTTACTCACCCTCCAAATAAATATAAATTATAATCTTGGAGACCCTCCAAAAAAAATATAAATTACATCTGTGAGCCCCACCAGCCTCCCAAACGACTAACCTCTACCTCCTTCAAACTGTTTATACCCTATCATTATCATAATCTTTTTCATATCTGCTGACTCTCATTGGCAAAATATCTGTTAACAAACTGTCAATAGTACGGAACTCGCGTATTAAATCATCCATATCATATTTTATACCCCGTAGGTAAGATCGTATCTGATCAAGTAATTTTTTATAGGTGATACTAGCTGTTTTGCAGGCATTTTTTTTTTTTGGTCACAAGCCGAGGTTCAATCTTTTTACACGCTGTTGCAAGAGAAACACCAACGCCTGATATTATTAACAAAAACAGATTTAATGATGCTTCACTTGAAATTATACCAGAGCCGGTCAATAACAACGGTAAATATGATATTATCCAAAGTATTTTGTTATAATATTTATAACATTTTTTCAAGCACCAAAGTTTTTTTTATGATAATATTTGTAATATTGCAATAACGCATCGACATCTTGTTTTGGAATTTCTTTTGAAATGTGATTGAAATCAACTTTACTTTTTTTCATTATATAATTTTTGTTTACAACAGTGCTGGTTCCTAGTTTGATTCATTATACCTAATGACGTTAAGTAATTAATTACGGTGTTTCAGTTACAAATTCCAGACACCACCAGTAACATCTCGGGGGCCTTTCCGTTGATGTCAACGTAAATGTTTCTTTGGTGTTCTTATTTAGCATCACCAGTAGAGGATTATAATATACATTCGGTGATGATGAAGTGGACGCAGTAATTTCCGAACTGTACATGGACAGCCTGTATAACCCAGTTACTTCTGCGGTATGTTCGAGAGTGTTATTTTGCGGTGTCCATGTCGATGATCCTGATGCTACTGTGTACACGATATTTTTAATTTGTCCGTGTGGAATTTTAATCAGATTCGTTTTTTGAACAATGTTAGGAATTCCACTGACAATGTCGTTTAGTTTTGTGTTAACGTCGGAGAGTTTTATGTCAACGATTGGTGGATCACCAAAAAATTCGTTAATGGTTTTATTCACATTTCTACGAAAATTTAAAAACGTTTGTACGTGTCTAGTAAAAGTAGCATTAATTGTAGTCTTTTCATTATTAATCGTAGCTAACGAAGCTGTTACTGAAATTTCCTTATCATCAACATATTTTTTCGTTGCAGCATCAAAATCAGATTCTGGTGTTCTAAGATTATTAATACCATTGTTACTCATGTTGAGAAATGCACGCATTATACCGCCGTTGACTAATACGTACTTAAATTCTTGATCATCAACGTAATTTCTTGTTGCGGCGTCATTATCTGCGGTTGGATTTCCAAGGCCTGTAATTTTATTTTGATTCATAATAATGTCACCCGTGAACGAATCACCAACTTTTTTGACATAATCGTTAACTGACTTACCGGAATCTTGTATCTTACCTTGGTTAGTAAAAGTAACGATATTATTAACAACCGCGGTAGGAACTCGTATAAGTACATATGACAGTTGTATATTACTTGTCTTCCATCGTCCTTGTTTGTCCTGGAAAACAACGACTTCATTTTGATCTACACTTGTGATATTTAATAAATTATTGATTTCATTTCTGAGCTGATCAAGAGTTGCGTATCTCGATAAGTCACCTTGCTAACCTTTAACTGATGAATCTACTAATAATGTTCCAAATTTTGTATAATAGCTCATTATTTATTATCCTACATAAAATTGTTAACATTAGTCAGTTTAATATTACATAAAATTATATAACAACAATGGCGAAGATATTAAATTTTGATACCGAGCGATTAATTAATCATAGGCATAATAACGAACTTCCAGATTGTCATTATCTTATTATTGGTCGTACAGGATCAGGTAAAACAAATTTGTTATTGAATCTTTTGCTCAACAATAACTTTAACTATGACAAGGCATATATTTATACAATTAATCCACAACAAGATAAGTACGAGCTACTAAGCGAATATAATAATAGACTTCGTGATGAACTTGAAACCGGCGATGATATATTTTTAATAAAACAACCAGAAGAACTAATTCCAGTTAATAAACTTGATTCATCTGAGCATACAATAATTGTATTTGACGATATTCCGCTAAACAATGAGGAGATGAACAAGATTAAATCTCATTTTTCATTATCGCGTAATAAAAGATGTAATTCTGTTTATCTCGCCCAAGGCTTTTACAACGTCGATAGATTTATCAGGCGAAATACTAGTTGTTTTATATTATTTCCCGGACTGGACAATGTTGATGTGAGAAATATTGCAAACGAACAATGCGGTGACGTAACAAAAGATAAATTTATCAAATTATATCACCCAGCAACCAAAGATAAATACAATTTCCTTTTATTTGATAAGCTAGCGCGTGATCCGGCTAAGATGTTTCGTTGTTGTATTAACACGTTTTTATAAAACATATAAAAATAATGGACGAGCATCAACAAAGAATCGAACTGATAAAGAAATTTATTGAAACTCGAGCAGCTTTTAAGACAAAAGTGGAAGAAGCTCGGCGTGGACAAGTTCAAGCAGAGGAAGAAACTGCTAAACTTTTCAAACCTGTTACTGAAGCAATGCTTGGCAAGCAACCAGAAATATCAACATTATCTGCAGAGGAGTTTAAAAAATTACAAGAAAAACGTTTGTTAGGTTTACTCGGAGAAAGATCGAAAGAAGAAAATAAAAAAATTGCAGAAGAACTTGTAAGAAACATTGCTGATCCTGCTGCACGACAGGCCGAATTTGACATGTTAATAAACAACCCTCTTATGCTTCAGCACGCTATTACAAGATTGACTGTTAATCCAGCCGAGTTAAGGAGGTTAATAGAAAAATTGTCGGAGCAAACTAAGGAATTGGCTGAGAAACAAAAAATAATGAATGAAACCATTTTAGTAGAAATGCCTATTGAAAAACAGACAATATTTTATAGGAAAAAAAATGCACGTTCTAAAATATTAGATGTCGAATAGAACGAATTTATTGAAAAACATAATATCAGTGAAATTGATAAAATTCGAACTTGGCCAGAAGAAAAATATAAAAATTTAATAGAAAAATTAACAAAAATTATAGAAGATGGTTCACTTGCTGATATAGAAATTAAAAATGCTAGAGAAGAAGAAGCATTACCTCTGGTAGACAGAATAAGAGAAGGAATTATTGCTGAGATTTTACTTAAAACAGCAGTACAGTACAGAACCAGAAGAGTAGAATATGCTAAGAGCTGGAATTTTAAAAGACTATTTGATAAGTACGAAGGAGAACGAGATAAAACATTACCAGAGGAAACCACTGGATCTGGAGTTAAAGCTTTTACATCAAACGCAGAAATAGTTCACCGACTTATGTTGTTGATATCATCAAAAGAAGCTGGTAATGAAAGCGCAGAGATCGATAACGCAATTATTGATATATTAGATCATCTTAGATCGAGCGGATTACTGACATCATCCGAGTATGAAATTTTACATAGCGATCTTATCTAAAAATATTAATATAATGTCACTAACATCAACAACATTATTACTTGATTCCTCGCAGACAACAGGAAACAGCACAAACTTTTCTGTTTATTATAACCCACCAAGAGAACTTGATCCTGAAAAACAGTATGAGATTGGACTAATTTCCTGCACAGCATGGAATTCTATGGCTAACGTAAAAACTGGAGTAAATGATGAGTTTAGGTTTATAAACATAGCTGAAGGAGATAGATGGAAAACATTTAAAATTCCACAAGGAGCTTATAACCTCACTGATCTAAATAAGACGATAAAGGAGCTGATAACAAAAGCGGGCGGTATAGCTGATAATTTTGAGCTAACACCAAAATTATAACATATTACGAGTTAGTATAACATTAAAAAATGGTATGATGATTGATTTTACATCACCAAAAAGTATCGCATCACTGATAGGATTTCTCCATAAAATTTATGATAGTCTTAACGAAGCTGTTACATATAATGGTGAACTGCCAGTAAATATAACAGAAGTAAACACAATATTAATAAATTGCTCTATTGCTTCTGGATCTTACTCAGCCCAGGGCAGTAGAGGACAAACGATATATAGTTTCTCACTGGACGTTCCACCAGGATCGATCATGCAAATTAATCCACGTCAAGTTATTTATTATCCGATTAATCTTGAAAATCAAATAACAAGTATAGCAATGCAATTAACCGATCAATCAGGTAGACAAATAGATCTTAACAACGAAATTGTCACGTATTATTTACACCTACGCATTGCGTAGTCAATTTTGTGAGCCTATATTTTATAGACAAAGATGAGACAAAGAAAAATTTATAGGAGAAAAATAGTAGGTGGATTTCTTGGAAACATATTTACTAAAATTATAGAAAATGTCCCAGGAATTGCGCGTAAAGTAGCACCAATTGCACTTGACGCAGGTAAACCCTTTGCGACGGGGGTAGCTTCTTTGGCGGGCACTGCAGTAGGACAAAAGATCGCTGATAAGATTAGAGGACCTTCCACATCGGAAATAAAACGAGCAATATCAGATATTGCGCCAACAAAAGAAACAAAACGAGCTATGATAGCTACAACGAAAAAATTATTATCACCACATGGTGAAGAAATAGTACGTAAACTTGTAAAGAAAACAAAACCGATGACTCCTGCTGCTTTTTAATTTTGTGTAACGATTATAAAATAAAATGTCAGCTAAAAATTATCTCGATCTTGCTGAAGAATATGGTACTGACGATGCTGTAACAGAGTTCGAATACGTCGAGTATCTCGATGAAAACTCAAACGGACCAAATAAAACTGGTGTTAGAACTTTTAACACAAGAGATGAGGACGTGTTTCTACTGCCGCATAAGGCAGTGCTAGAAGTGCATGGTCAAATATTAACTGCGATAGGTGGTGATATTGCAGCTGGTGCAGAAATTGCGCTTGTCAACAACTGCTGGAGCTTGTTTAAAAGTGCACGATATCAACTGGCCAGTCAAACTGTAGAAGATATTTCAATGCACTTGCCTACAGCAAGTACAATACTTAACATTGTTTCGTTTAGCGATGATTATTCTAGATCAGTTGCCACAAACATGATGTGGTTTAAAGATACCTCATTCGGGACAGCTGTTTCGAGCGAGTTTCGTACTGGCGCTGGTAATCCCGCTGTAGATAACAATAATCTAATCGCCAATCCCGCCAATAATGCAGCCGGCGATATTGGAGACGCGATAAGTTTAGCAGTCACAAGAATAAGACAACAGCAATATAACGAAGGATTTGCTAAACGAAAAGCATTTGCTGCAGAATCTCAACAAATAACGATGATGCTTCCGTTAAGTACAATATTTGGATTTTGCTGTGAATATAACAAAGTTTTTCGCGGAATAAAACATACACTTATTTTAGATCGAGCTGATCAAAACGATTGTATAATGCACGCTGATGGGGTGGTTGAAGGACAGTTTGCTATTACAAGATTAGCGCTGTGGATGCCACGAGTTGTCCCCTCTGTAGCTAAAATGATGGAACTCGAATCATTATTGACCGCCTATACAAAAAAAGATATACTTCCAGCAAAACAGGATTTATCAAACAGCAATTCCTAACGCAACTGATTACACATGGCGTGTTACAACTACAGCTAGCGAACAACTACCTCGACATTTGTTCGTCGTATTTCAACGACAGGCACGTCGTAATAATTAAGAAATGAACAACTCCGTATTTGATAACCCTGATGTCAGACGAATATTTGCTAGAGTAAATTCTAAACAATATCCCGAACGTGCAATCGAATGCAGTTTGGCTGACGATGAAACAAAAGACATATCTCGACCGTATATGTACCTTATGGAAGCAATACAAAAATATCAGGACGCGGACATTGGATCTCAAATATCAGTAGAAGAGTTTCGATCGCTCTATCCTATCTTTTATTTCGACATATCAAAACATTCCGAACGAGCTATCGGATCAACTGCTGATATTGAAGTCACCTGGACACTTGGCGTACTGCCAGCCGAACAGTATAACGTATATGCGCTAGTTGTCAGTGATAGATTCTTGACGATTGACGCGATTAAAGGAAGAATGACTGTACAAGTTTAATCTAACAACGAGATATAAAATAATGAAAACCAAGTACACAACCAGAGAAATATATCTAACATCCGGTCAAGTTGAAAAATTATCAGCAGCTGTTGCTAAACGCCGTTCTGTTTCTTTAATGATATCCCCAGCGACAGAAGTCGCCGGGACTTCAAATAAAACAGCGGTTAAATTAATGCTAACGCAACAACAAACCGACAAACTTGATAAAGGAAAACCGTTTGTTCTTAAACTATCTGTTTCGCAAGTAACAGCAACGTCAAAACAAGGTGGATTTTTTGGACTAGCACTATCCGTATTAGCTAGCACAATACTACCAAAAATTTTACCAGTACTTGGTACACTTGGACTAGCAGCTGCGTCAGGGGCGGTATCTGGCGCAACGTAAAATTGCAGTGGAAGGTCGTGGAATCAAACAAATCTATCGTTAGTTTTATGTAATAATATAAAATAAATGCCACAACAAAAAACAAAATCGTCGAAAAAAAAAAAGAAAACAACAAACGCAATCAAACAAACCAAGGAGGATTTATTCCAATAGCTCCACTACTAGCGGGATTAGCGGGAAGTCTTCTTCCAAACCTACTAGGAATCGGACGTGGAATGACTCTACCAGGTACCAGACGCTATTGAGTAATTTTGATATAATTGAAAAATTGAATGACGTTGTCGGATTTCGCGGAGTGTTTTCTAAAGACGAACTCGATGACGTACCAGCAGGTGGTTCGTGCATTACAAACATAGAAAACTTTAACGATGGCTCAGGCACTCACTGGGTTGCTGTCTGCGATAATAATTATTTTGATTCGTTCGGACTTCCTCCGAGTGATCTTATAAAAAAATATATTTTTAAAAAATTTTAAATTATAAATTATTCGTCTAATCAACTACAGCCGATTGGAACATCAGCTTGTGGTTATTATTGTATAATGTTTGTCCTACAAATGTCAAAAGATCCTGATTTTTTAAAGTTTATTTTACAGTTTGACAAGCAGCCTTCTAACGCAAACGATGAGATTGCATTTAATTTTTCTAAAACTATCTAAAGCTTGCAATTAATTTTATCTAAACTTGTAAATATATATAATGTCAACATACTGTCTCAAATGTAGAACTAAAACAGAAAATAAGGATGAGACGACGGAAAAAACAAAAAATAATAGAATAATGTTAAAAAGTATTTGTGTTGTTTGTGGTAGAAAGAAAAGTATGTTTCTGAAAAAACAAGTAGCTGAGACGTTAGGATCTGGTGTGGATAAAGTTATCCTGATCGATGATTAATCGATAACAATTTTGTATGAAACAAAATAAAATAAAATGAAGTGCAATTGTGATTGTGAGAAAGATCTTTGTATCGAACAAGATAAAATCGTCACATACTGTAAATCATGCAATCGCCGTGAGGTAATTGGCAGCGGAATTGACATTCACAAAATTATTGGCAAATTACCAAAACCAAAAGGCGGTTGGACATTGCCAGGTCATAAGTATACTGGACCTTATAATCCTCTTGATAAACAACTAGATGAAAATGATAATCCGCTGCCAGGACAAGAACCTTATAATCAAGTTGATGCAATAGCGATGCGTCATGATATCTGTTATCGTGATATCGAACGTCCTGACAACGCTCGTGCAGAAAGTTCAAAATCAGATTGTGATAAAGTAATGTTAGACGAACTTCGTGATATGGAACCGATAAATATGCGAGAACGTGTTGATAGAAGTCTGGTGCAGGGTTTTATTGGAGCAAGATATAAACTAGGACTCGGAAAGGAATTATACGATGATCTGGCAGCTGAACTACACAAACCTAAAAAAAAAAGTTTACGCGACGTAAAGTTGTTGCAAATGCTGTTGATGACATCTGGGCAATAGATTTAGTAGATGTGTCAAATCTTGCTCAGTTTAATGATAATAAGAAATACTTGTTTAATGTTATAGATATTTTTAGTAAATATGCTTTTAGTGTACCTGTTTCGGATAAAACAGGATCGTCGATAACTGACGCGCTAAAACAAATAATAACAAGTACAGAAAGAAAACCGAACAGAATTTGGACCGATCATGGAGCGGAGTTTTTCAATAAAAAATTTGAGCAGTTTTTAGAACAAAATAATATCAAAAAATATGTTACAGGGAACGAGAGTAAAAGCGTTGTCGTCGAGCGATTTAATCGCACGCTAAACAAAAAAATACATAAACACATGACAGCTAAAAACACAAACAGGTATATTGATGATCTTCCGCAGATAGTTGACGAATATAATAACACGAAACATCGAACTATCAAAATGTCGCCAAATGACGCAATTAAAAATCCGATATTAGCAAATGAAAACATGTATCGCAGACATAAATTTAAAGTGGGTGATCGAGTTAGAATTTCTCTGACGAAAAAAACATTTGAAAAAGGATTTACTCCAAACTGGAGCGAAGAAGTTTTTGTTGTTGATAAAGTACTTTTAACAATACCCGTAACATACTCGTTAAAAGATTTATTAGGTGAGCCGATCATTGGTAGTTTTTACGAACAAGAACTACAAAAAACTGAGCAAGATGTTTTCGTTATCGAAAAAGTTATTAGAAAAAAAGGTAATAAAAGTTTAGTTAAGTGGCGCGGGTATAGCGATAAATTTAATAGTTGGATACCAACCAAACAAATTATGAAATAATGTTTCTATAGATTTCCTCGTACTTACGTTTGATAGATTTACATTTTACTGGTTTACATAACGATATTAGACATTGTCTGCGATCGTCAGAGATCGTCATTAAGTTAAAAATCTTGACAAATATAAAATCGAATTTTATATTTTTTTGTCGGCCTGGAATTTTTAGATTTAAAAAAGGTTTGATAAGCTGCCAAAATATTTGTTGTTCGGCAACAGTAAAATTAAATTTTATTATTTTTTTAGCAATGTGATACTTAACATTATGTCGTCCAGTTGTTGGTCTGCTGTAATTTTTTCTGTCAACGACAGTAACTACTTCATCATCGTCGGATTCGTTGTTGTACAAAATATCATCTTCGCTATAACTAGTAGATTTGTCTATTATATCGTTAGTGATTGTAATATTATCTGCGACTTTGTCGCTGGAGATGAAATCTCCTGCGATTGTATCTTCCTCGTATTTATAAGCAAGTCTTTTCATCAAATCCATATTATAATATACTTTTATCTAATTATTGTTATAAGATGACTAACGAGGTAAAATATCACCAAAAAGTTAATATATTAAATTACAACGAACTAGCCGAAGCAGTGAGAAAATGTCTGTCGGGTTATAGTGCATATTCCGTTGACGTTATTGTAATGCCAGGCGAAAATGATAGCGTATTACTAACAGCAGCAGAAAACAAAAAAAACTTAATGATAGTGCTTTTATAACATTAAAATTTGATCGCGATGATATTTTGATGTTTGCTTATAGCTGTCTTACTAAGACAGAATTACGAAATATAATTAATCATCATATCTAAAGATAATCCAAGCATTATATCTGCTTGAAAAAGCTGATCTTGTTATTCTATCGGCAACACATTTTACTGCACTGGGATTTATCTTGTAGTATTGAGCAGCAGATGAGATTGAAGAAAATTTGATTTTCTTATCTATTTTAGGATTAAATGAAACAACAGGTTTTGCTGGACATCTAAAATTAATACCACCACCTCGTCCTTTTTTCACATTTTCCTGCTGAGTAACTAGTTCCAAATTTTCCAGTCGATTATCAGTTTTTACGTTATTGATGTGATTAATAACCAAACCATTAGGTATAGGTCCGTTAAGGTGGCGCTCTACAGTTTCGTATTTAGCATAGGGTTAGAATTTTAAAGAAAAAGAATTTCCCCGGGTTTCCTCACTAGTTATAGTGGCTATTTAAAAAAGACTTTGTATATCTTAGGTATTGTTCAAAGAACCTTTAATTCCCTTTATTTTGGTGTATGATTGATGGGTGTAATATGGGTTATAGAGTATACAGCTTGGCCTTACTCCAGATGTGCACCTTTCAAAAGAGTGCTAGCTCCACTTGCTCATTTTCACTTCCCGAACTTCAGAGGTAAATTGTGAAAAAAAGAGCCGATAACTTTTTTTTGCATTTTATATATTTGGTAATTCATTCATTGCACTTTCAGAAGCTGGTATTGTCTAGTCTGGCAAAATTCATTTTCCCTATTTTAATAGCTGCTAAGGATAGTGTACTTTAGACAAATTCAGGCTGATTTTTGGAGCACAAGGGAGCAGTCATTTTAGTTAGCAGTGTGCTAAGACCATTTACAATTTTCAAAAGTACAATATCCAAAGAAATGTCAGCCACATTACATGAAAGTAGCATAGAGGTATGCCAACATTCTCACCACTGTGCATGTTTTAAATGCAAACAACTTCACCTTACATACATCACTCTCTCAAAAGTACATAATAACTGGTGAGCGCCACCTAAACGTCTCGTAAACAAAACGATGGCTAAGATAGGCAACATGATCGGTTAGTGTTCCTCTGACATTTACCCTGAGATACCCCATATTAGTTATAGTACCAATAACTTTTTTTGTTCTTATATGTCGAATAATTCCTCTGTCAGAAGCCTCGTATAAATCAAATATTTTATGACGTTGAAACTCATTTTATAAAGATAAGTTTTCAATGTTATCATCAGTGATCGAATTATTTACTCTATACACTCGTTATCCTTCTTAAATATTATCGTAAAACAAAGTATAAATAAAATCTTTTCGAAACATTTCCGTTCTCTCGGCATTATCTCCCTTTACGCTAATCTTATAATCTGCTGGCGTTGATTCACCAATAGATTTTTTAGATTTTATGTTAATAACCGAACCTAATGCATTTCCAACGTATAGGTTATACTTCGGATGAACATGATATGCCTCTTGCTCGTTTGCGCTTGTCAGATTTTGTGTCATTATATACTATAAGCATTTTATATCTCTAATTGATTGTTCAACTGGCGTGCGGTGAGTGATCGATCGAACAATCAATTAGATATATAATATTACACTATTATATAGCAATGTTAAAATTACGTGATATAGCTAAGAAGAGCTTTATGGGAGAACCTGAAAAAATAGCGACTGCCTTTACAGGTTTTGACACAGTTATCGGTTTGATAAACAAATCGTACTAGTAAATTTCACTGCAACAAATCTCTATCATTTGCTAGAGCCAACTATAAAACGTGAACTTGAAAAACATAAGGGTCTAAGAATATTAGTGCAATATCATGTTATGTTTTCAAAGCTACTTGTGACAGAGGGATCAACTGACGAGGAAATCGCAAACCCTTACATTAATGCAAAATCAAGGCGTGTTTTGCTTGGGACTGATCTTTTGTCACTAGCTAATGAAATACACCAGGAAATTTGGAAAAAGATAGAAGAATTTACCGAATCGGGTTCGGGTTGGAAGTTTGAAATCATTACTGAAATTTTATTTCACACAATAAAATATAACGTATTACGCGGTAGTTCGTATACTGACCTGCCACAAAAAATAAAAAATAAAAAATGCTGTATAAACGTAAAGAACGTCGATAACAGATGTTTTCAGTGGGCTATTATTTCTGCGCTATTTCCAGCAGAAAAAAATGCCGATCGTGTTGACAAGTATATTAGTCACGTATTAAAATTAAATTTTAATGGTATTAACTTTCCAGTTGCAGAAAATCAAATACCAAAGTTTGAAAAGCAAAATAATGTTTCAATAAATGTTTTCGGACTAGATGAAAAAGAAAACGTCTATCCGAGATATATTTCAGAAAAGCTTCACAATCGACAATAAACTTCCTGTTTTATAAGAATCATTACGTTTGGATCAAAAATTTTAATGGACTAGTTGGCAGACAGTATAATAAACGAAATAATAAAACGTTCTTTTGTTATCGCTGTTTGCACGGTTGTGAAGACAATGAAACATTACAAAAGCATTTGCAGTACTGTAGTGACGTACAACGAATAACAATGCCGTCCAAAGAAAATAGTTTATTACAGTTTGTCAATCATAATCACAAACTAAAAATTCCTTTCGTTATATGTGCTGATTTCGAATGCTTACTTCAGCCTGTACTTGGCGTAGAAAATAATCCTGACAAATCAAGTACAAGAAAAACTCAAAATCATGTTCCATGTGGGGTAGCGTATAAGATAGTTTGCTGCACTGATTCGAAATTATCCAAACCAATCAAATTATATCGTGGTAATAATCCGGCTGTTTGGCTTCTCAAGCAGTTAATTAGCGAAGTTGATAATATATTTAATCGTTTAAAAAGAATAACTCCAATGATAAAACTGACATCTCAACAAGAATCTGATCACGAGCAAGCGGAATTTTGTCATATTTGTGAAAAAGCTTTTGACTCGCCTGATAATAAAAAAGTACATGACCATTGTCATCTAACAGGACAGTATCTTGGAGCGGCTCATGATCAGTGTAATTTAAAATTTCATGCTCCAGATTTTATTCCAGTTGTTTTTCACAACTTCCGAGGATATGATAGCCATATTATCGTAGAAGCTTTTGGTGATCCCAACATAAGATCTCGTTTAAAACTTAATAACGTAATCAAGTGCATTCCAAATAATTTTGAAAAGTATATGTCAGTTAGTTCAGGTAAGTTGCGTTTTATTGACAACCTACAGTTATGGCAGCATCATTGGATGAGCTGGTAAAAGGTTGTAGCGAGTTTGAAAACCTACGAGACTGTTTTGGAGATAAATATAATCTACTGACTAAAAAAGGAGTATTTCCGTACGAGTATCTCGATGATTGGAGTAAATTTGATGAAACGTCTTTACCTAGCAAAGAAAAATTTTATTCGCAACTTAAAAATGAAAATATAACCGATGACGAGTACAAATATGCACAAGATACTTGGAAAGAATTTGATTGTAAGACGTTTGGCAATTATCATGATTTATATTTGAAAACCGACGTGTTATTGCTGGCGGACGTATTTGAAAGTTTTCGAAAAGTGAGCTATAACAATTACGTACTAGATCCTTGTTGGTATTATTCTGCTCCCGGGCTGTCATGGGACGCTCTGTTAAAGTTTAGTAAAGTAAGGTTAGAATTACTGACTGACGTTGATATGTTCAATTTTATCGAAAAAGGTATCAGAGGCGGTATTAGCGTTATAACAAAGAAATATTCTAAAGCAAACAATAAATACTTGAAAGAGTACAATCCTAAACTTCCTTCGAAGTATATAATTTATCTAGACTGTAATAATTTGTACAGTTATTCTATGGCAGAACCAATGCCTTTTGGTGGATTTCGTTGGATCACATCTGAACAATTTCTATCGGAGACAGAAAAAAAGATACCTGACGATATTTCGTATTTCGTTGAAGTTGATCTCGATTATCCAATTTCGCTACACAATTTACGCAACGATTATCCTTTCTGTGCAGAATCAATGATAATAGATTATAGTTTGTTATCTCAAGAACAACAAGCGACAGCATTACCAAGACAAAATTCTATGGTAAAAAAACTAGTACCAAATTTACTCGATAAGAAAAATTATGTTTTGCAT
This sequence comes from Megalonaias nervosa, assembly GCA_016617855.1. Taxonomy (NCBI): domain Eukaryota; kingdom Metazoa; phylum Mollusca; class Bivalvia; order Unionida; family Unionidae; genus Megalonaias; species Megalonaias nervosa. The sequence continues at coordinate 110,457 of JAECUM010007414.1, read as the reverse complement.
TACAAAGTTTTAAAACAAGCAGTAGATGCTGGTCTTGTGTTGAGGAAAGTTCATAGAGTTTTAAAGTTTAATCAGTCACCTTGGATGAAAGGTTATATTAACTCGAACACTTCAAGAAGAGCTGTAGCGAAAACTGATTTTGAAAAAAACTTCTTTAAGCTTATGAACAATTCCGTTTTTGGTAAGACGATGGAAAATATTAGAAAACGAGTAAATATCGAGCTAGTTAATGATATCAATCGCAGAAATAAACTTGTGTCGGACGATGATTTTGTTAGCATGAAAATTTTTAATGAAAATCTTGTCGCGATACAAAGAAGAGAAACAAATCAAAAACTAAATAAGCCAATTTACGTTGGAGCTTCCGTGTTAGATTTATCGAAGTGGCTCAAGTACGATTTTCATTATAATTTTGTTAAAAATCAGTGGCCGTCAAGTAGACTATTGTTTACTGATACCGACTCGCTCGTGTATGAAATCGAATGTGAGGACGTCTATCAGGACATATATGATAATCGACATCTGTTTGATCTTTCCGATTACCCTCGTGACAGTAAATTTCATGATGACATAAATAAAAAGGTTATTGGTAAGTTTAAAGATGAAATGAACTCGAGCATCATCAAATACTTATCGGACTGCGCAGTAAAATGTATGCCGTATTGCTAGATAATAATAAAATAACGAAAAAGCAAAAGGTCTGCCTCGCGATTTTGCTAAAAAGTTTATGAAATTTGATGATTACAAGTACGCTCTTGACGGCGGCGTTAGTTTAATAAGAGCAATGGCTATTTGAACAAATCGTCATAAACTCGAAACAGATGTCATTATCAAACGCGGATTGAGTAATTTTGATGACAAACGTTATTGCGAAAATGGAGTGGATACATTTGCACTTGGTTATTGTTTTGATAATAGATCTATACTCGATATTATATTCGATGACTAAGGTATGAAATTTTATCTAAACTTTAGAAATAATGTTTGAAAATTTGACAGTCACAAATAGCTACAATAGCGAGATCAAATATCTAATGATGGACGGCAAACAGTTGACAGTTGAAATTAATAATGAAATATCAGGTATATGTTTTACCGCAGTTCGTGACAAGCTAAAACTTTCGCTTATCAGATCTGATGACAGCGAGTATTTCAATTACCTTGAACAATTGAGCCAGAAGTTATCAGCAGGATTTAAAAACTTTCATGATCCGATCAGTCAACAAAATATACTAAACTTACCATCGATCTCGATCGGTCAAAAGTATATTTTATCGATAAAAAATATCCTCTTAACAAACCGCAAATAAAAGATTTGTTCGAATGTCGTCGCTGCGTGAGCAGTAAAGTAAAGTTTAGTCTCTATTATCGTGATGACGAAATATTTCTAATATCAACAGTTGAAACATTGATAATTGGTGATGAGGTATGAAGGAGGTAGAGGTTAGTCATTTGGGAGGCTGGTGGGGCTCACAGATGTAATTTATATTTTTTTTGGAGGGTCTCCAAGCGGTAATTTATATTTATTTGGAGGGTGAGTAAAAGCCTTAGATTATATTTGAGCTAGAACCAGCCTTTTCATTTTGGGAAAATCGTTTTGGGGTGGGGATTTTAGGGTCTTTGAGAGGGTAATTTATATTTGTTTGGAGGGTGGGAGAGGGTCTTGAGCCAGAACCAGCCTTTTCCCTTACTACTTTAGCTGAACGAAGTGGAAGTTCAGTTCATTTGCTTCAATAGGATAATGCATGTGCTGCCTTATGGTAGAATAAGAAACTGAAAATAAAGTTCGAACAACATACATTTTACTCATTGTTTTGATGCATTTTCAGCTGTATAGGCGATCTAAACAAAGGTGTATCGATTCCATCTGGCATCGACTACGACCACAGTAATGTCAAGTACATTTTCTTACCGGAATAGTTATACATTTAGTTGTATGAATAGATATTTCCATTGCAGAAGTAAAATAGAAACAATACAGATAAGTCCAGATCTCACCTGCTTTCTTTGATAGCAAGAAAATGGCGCCTATTCACTGATATATTTATCTTGTAAGCCGCAAGAATTGTGGTATTATAGGCCTGCATAATGTAAAGACTGCGGATTGTGCTAGTACAGATTTATATCCTGTGTAAACAGCATGCTAATCAGTATCATTTACACTTGGCTGAAGCAACATCTTTCAAGCCAGTTGTTTGCAGTACAGAACTAGTGTGTGTGTGTGTGTGTGTGTGTGTGTGTGTGTGTGTGTGTGTGTGTGAAGTAAATGAGATTACCTTTTTTAATCTGCGTAAATAATCACCTATCAACGAATGTTTAACTTAAAACAAAGCTCGTGCCCTCGTCTTTGAAATTCTTGCAGAAAAAGGCAAAGGAACAATTTTGCAACAATGCTTTCTCTTATAAACTAGCAGGTACGGTTGTAGTAAATTATGTAAATTTACACAAAGTATAAATGAACGTGTTTAACAAAATTAGTCAAAGCACAGTATAAATATTAACAGAAACTGAATCATTATATTAACAGAACGTAACAGTAGGCACTATCCAAAACACACGCTATATTATAACTGATAGGACACAAATTGTTACATCTTACCTTAGGTTACAAATTTGAGTGCATCAGTAAACCGAAAACCCCACATAACCGAAACTTTAACTTGGTCCCATAGGATTTCAGTCTTGAATGATATTCATAATTTCTGACCCTATATTTCTATATTTAGATCAGTTGTGCGATGAGCGACCGAACAAAACGCTTGAGGAAGGTGAAACGGTAACGATGATATATGTTGCGATGTACGATTTTCTTTAAGGTAATTTTATAGTTCCAAAAATATTGTGATGTTACTAAATTTTAACACATAACGGTAAGTTACCAAACTACTCTCACCACGCACTGAAAAAAGTGTTCCACTAAGATTATGTTCATCCTCATTTGAAAATCTGTCCAAAATTTTCATAAGGGACTTTCTTTTTAAATTTCTCTTTTTGGGTAAAGAACAGTTTAGCAATACGTGGATGAAACTAGTTGCGCACATACAATGAAGTCACTAAAGCATCAGTTGTGGACCTTAGTGACCTATGTTCGTCAAGAAATAATGTTCTAACCAAGTCATAATCACAAAGGTGACATAGTAATACTTAACCGTGATGGATGAATGGTGACACAATGGTAACTAGAGCTGGGTACCACGATAATTTTATACCGCAGTATTTCTGAATATATCACGATACAACAATTTAATTTTCTGTGGCAGTGGTCTGGAATTTTCCATTAATTTCCGAATCTCAAATAGATGAAACAAATATCTTGCTCCGATTTATAGCTAAAATGATCCTATTATATCCATTACATAGAAAATCGCAACCTCCCTCCCCCCCCCCATAGTAGACGAATTTGCTATGTGTATCTAAAGCGTTGTATAAGTTGTCATCTAAATAATGTAACAAAAACGGGAAGATCTGAAAAATACAGTGACATTGGACGGCTTGTTGATCAAAATAGGACGTATTGACACTGAAGCCATTGATTTACTAACTACAGTATTGACCTATTAAAAAAGTGAAACTCAGTGGGATGTTAGCACCCGGTTAAGACATCAGAGAGGGCCAGTAACACACTGACTCATCAAACGAGAAAATATTTAGTGGACTAGAGAAAATACGTAAAATTAAGATTGAAAACAACCGATCTCCTGAAAATATGAGGATGATTCTCGGTGTTACATAGGAATACATGTACTTAACACATTTATAATAACTAACTGAAAAATACATTTTTTTTTACCTATACATAATTCGATTTTTTTCCCACAAAGGTTGGATTTGACCCAAATATCTTTCACAAAATTCCGTTCGGCCGATAATATGATATACGTGCGTGACACGTGTCATACATGTCATTTCAAAATTCAGAAACATAAATGTCTTTGTAATTATCGAAATTATTTTGTGACGCACACAAATATTTTATTAAGGATTAACAATTTTTTGGATTTATTTTTCCATGAAGAATGAAAAGATACGGAAAATACAGAATTACCGGTTCAGTGAACAGGTACCATGGTACGTAACACCGGAATAAAAAATACCGCGGTAAACCAGTATACCTGTAATACCGCGCGCGTCGAATATTAACACTAAAAGTTCACTCCACAGTTTTTGTGGCATTCAGCAATTTCTAAAATGTGTACAAACTTACAAAGATGTAGTCTATGAAACAAAAGTCTCATAATTGGACTAATGCGACATTTCTTAACTTAGATTAGTCGATTAAGAATTGAATTAACATGTTGTTATATCCCCTAAGTTAACACTAACATTTTGATATATTCCCTAAGTTATAATAATAATAATAATAATAATAATAATAATAATAATAATAATAATAATAATGTTCAGCTAATTTGTTTAGTTTCTTGACAGTTGCTTTTAGCATGTAATCTATCTGATGTAATTGTCTCGCCAGTAGACTGTTTCTGTAATTGGTTAATTATCTGATATTCAATACAGAGATGGCCTGGACTAACACGGAATAAGGTCACAAAATAATTGTCTCGATTAGTCCATATGATAATAAGATTAAACAGATAAAACGTATATTATGCGAGGTAAATTACAAAGATACAATTGTATATTATACGAAGTAAACTACAAACATACAATTATATATTATGCGAGGTAAATTACATAGATACAATGTACATTATACTAGGGCTATTATAAAGTTTAGCACCTGAATACATAAGAAGATCAGCTTGCTGGAACGGCGTGTTAATGGATTTTGAGCAGAGCAGAATGGCCGGGTCTCATAATCAAACACATTTGAATAAGCGAAGAAAACGTGATATTACTCCGTATGGAAGTGTATGCTTGTATTAAATGAATACTGTGTAGTTTTATAAATACTTTTTTTTTAAAATCAAATTATTACGTTGCACTAAAGTTTGTATTTTGTTTTGTTACTTTTAAAGTTATCTAAACAAGGTCAGTTATTTAGCCTACAATTCTATTTCAGGCTTTGATTAATTACGTAAATCGTCTTGTTAACTGAGCCATTGGGACGTTATCTTCGACTACAGGTTTTATTATGAGCACATCATTCGCTCATCAGTTGGTGAATTTAAAAACAATTCCGGCTCATCAGTTGGTGAGTTTAAAAACAGTACCGGCTTCTCGTTGCAGAAGAAGTTTCCGTTTTGATATACTTCCTATGTATGACCCATATTATAAGGCACTAACAAACCTCTCTCTACGATGAGACCCCCCCCCCCCCCAATATTCGAGCTCTAATGAGAAATAGAGCTTCCTTCGCCATGAAGCTGAATGGCCCATTGTCTAGTATCTACATAGCTCAACTTTTTTTTTACGGTTTTAATGGCTTTGCGTGACCATACATACATCAGTTTTTATACCTCAAGAGAAGTAGTTACTGCACTAAGAACAATACGTTTAGACTGAAATAAGAAGAGAAAAAAAAATATTTTGCCTAAACGCCCCACATATCTACGATCTTCGGAGTTAGCGTTTGTTTTTTCTTACCATAAAGTATTACAATTTTTTTTCTGATTAAGTATGAGGTGGAAATGATATATCTGCTGGAAGACATAACTCTTCAAAGGGCGATTCTTTTTGAGTAATATCTTGCAATTGAAACACAGCAGAATACAGATAATCTTATCGGAATTGTTCACATGATCGGAAAACCAATCACATAATGACTCATTCATGGTGTACCTATTTTTTCATCTAGCATTATTTACTATCAGAACGCTCAGTGAAAAAGATGAAAGCGACTGTTACTGATGATCAGCAATTAAGTACAGTCATTCCTTTCAAAAACACTTCCTGCCATTCGTTTTGTGATTCGTTCCCTCTCTCTCTCTCTCTCTCTCTCCCTATATATATATATATATATATATATATATATATATATATATATATATATATATATATATATATATATATATATATATATATTCGTTTATGCTCCCTGTACTCCAATATTCATTCATGACAACGCAATGCAAAGTAGATATCCCCGACAATGATAACAAAGCCAGTCATTTGCAAGCTAAATACACCTAACAATGATAACAAAGCTAGTCATTTGCAAACTAAAAATGCATGACAATGATAACAAAGCATACATTTGCAAACAGAAACGTTAAACCAATACGAGTCTTTTCTTACTGTCTAAAACATATTCTAGTCTTTTTCTTACAGTCCAAAAGCCAAAACAATAACGAAATCACATTTCGTTTATGTTACGAATAGAGCATGACATTGTCACACGTCTTATGAACTTCGCAGTATTCCAAAGCTCTAAATGTTTTTAACGCAACGTTAAAGAGCGATGCCATTATTAGTAATTTAAAATATTTAATGAAAGACATCATGACGATAGTTTTATCTACAGATGGCATCACATTATTTGACTATCTGATATGTAAGCATTACTGAACCCACTCTCTTAATGAAGGCTGAAGGGATGCTCCCAGCAAATATCTAGATATAGATAAACAGGTGCGATGTATATTTGATGCTAGAGTTCAATACAAGGAACTGCATGGTTTCCGAAACTGCTATGAATCGTAATATATACTTTTTTTTTTATAGATTTTTCACAATTCCGACATATTGATATTGATCAGTTTTTAATGTTAGAAAATGTTTTTCAAAGGTTTATTTCCATGTTTATCTTGCTCTGTGTTGATGGACTCGGATGCCATGCCATGGAGGTAATATTACCGTAATTCTATAAGTCCTTTGATATTTTACTGATGGTAGGGAGTTGAAGTGTGCACTCAGGAAGACAGGGTTTTTGAATACGGGACCTTTGTGAATACAAGGCTTTGTCAAATGGATTCATATTTTTCAGTATAGTTTAGACTGGTTCTACCGTATTCCTGCATAGATAATTTCCAAATAGACCGGTCTACTGTATGAGACAATTATTTTTCTACCAGATCATAAATCTTTCTTTTTGTGTGAAACATTGTGCGAAATCCAAATAACTACTGATCCTAAACTTTTAGTTACAAAGGTTGAAAGAGCCGCCATTGATTAACAAACACACGGTGACTACAATACGAAACAATTAAACGATTTTTATATACCAAGTAGTTAGCAGAAATCTCTTATATTCTGTTCATTACATAACATAACATACACGTCGTATGATTTTATAGTCTTGGTGGATTCTAGAGGATGGCGATGATACAGTTTAAATAGAATTGTTGATAGATCATTTTTCCTTAATCTTTATTAAGTATGTATGTGTGTATGTATGTATGTATGTATGTATGTATGTATGTATGTATGTATGTATGTATGTATGTATGTTTTACACTAAGATGCACAGTAAAGTGATCGACGAAGTGCCATAAAACCAGATGCAAAGTTCTGATGTTAATGTACTTAAACGTTATAACCCCAGCATATCACATTTCTTTTCTGTTCACTACCGGGTTAATCAATGTTTGACCTTAAGATCTTTCCTTATGTACTAACGAGCCCCTGGTGAGATAACTTATTAAAAAGCTAGTTATGTATGTAATTTATGGAGCTTTTGTCAGAGAACTAAACTTATATAAAATTGCGCAATATGTGAGGTTTCTTTTGGAGGATTCTTCTTTCAAGAGGAGATTAAATTTCCTTGAACTAGGAAAACCAAGCATTTCACAGAAAAGAAAAGTCCACTAAATTTTGTTTGAATTTTCAAAGGTTGATTTACCAGGCATATCGTCCTCTGTCTTTTTGACGATAATAAGCACATTAATAGTGCAAGCTTGAGGACCAAAGGGTCCAGCTGCGTCGACACACAGTGAGAACGAAAGGGCTCAGCTAGATCGACACACAGTTAGGACCAAAAGGTACAGCTACATCGACACACAGTGAGGGCCAAAGGGCTCAGCTAGATCGACACACAGTGAGGACCAAAGGGTTCAGCTGCATCGACACACAGTGAGGACGTAAGGGATCAGCTAGATCTACACACAGTGAGGGACAAAGGGTTCAGCTAGATCGACACCATTTTTATAAGTCTATGGTATGACTCGGCTGGGGTTCGAACCCGCGACCTCTCTGATCCGAGGCTAACGCTCTAACCACTAGGTCATTGGTGCGGTCGAGGTCGATCGATCGATCGAGTTCCAAAATTCAATAATATAATTCATTCATGTCTGGTTCAAGGAACAGGGGTAAAGATGCCTTGTTTTAGCATTCATGTCATTGTACAGTTATGCAATTGCTTTACAGTTTCACTTTTAAAACTATGAAACACATGAAGTAAGGAACTGCATTTGTAAACAGTTGCCGCATGTCAACGTTTTCAATATGAAGGGCTTTCATTTGGCTGGGCTAGCCTAATCCTCAAGCCTAATACGAAATCTTCAACCGCATTTTGAGAGTTAACATTTCCTCAGTTTAACACGTGTAGAAAAACAAAACAACAATTTTATGTCGAAATAAGGCTATATATGCATTCTACTTCAGCGAGGTCGAAAACTAAATTCTTCGAGGGAGTAACTTGATCTATATTGTGTGAATTCTATTCCATCCGTTCATCATTTTGAAGGGAAGGGTGTGAAATAATCAAGGTCAATGCATCATGCATAACTCACAAAGTGACAGTTTTTAAATGGAAGTGCTATATTTGCTCTGTTATTGCCAATTATAATTAACGACTGAACAATAACGCGAATTACGAATACTTCAGTTTTGAGAACTGAAACAGACAATTTCTCAAGAGTTTCTGAAACTGTCAGAACTAGTTTAACATACAAGATATAATACCATGTAACGGTACACGTCTGACATACAAAACGAGAAACTGTTCTTTAATGATCGGGATATTTTTATTCGTTGTACAAAATTACAAAAATGGCAAGATCTATATTTTACTTCCATTTTTCTTGCTACAGTAAATTTAAATGTCTAGCAAATACAGAGCAATCGTACCTGATCTATACGGCGTAATCTCCAAGCTATTTCTAAAAGGGAAACAAATTTGTAAGAAAATAGCCTAGTTTTCAAATTTTAGTAGACTTGTACAAAGTACAGAGCATCGTCTCCTATACCAGTATGTTTTCCGAGATCAGTAATCGGAAATTTTTTTTTATTAACTCTGTAGGATAACATGTCAAGAATGAGAACTGTTAAGTGTGTGCGATATGTGACAAAAGTGATATATTGCGTTTAACTACAATGTGGATATACAAACATTACGTGAATATTAATGTATATAATTATGTCATAAAACTATATGAAAGCAAAACCTGGAAGTTTACTGTTTACCCAGTTCTACGTGTTAATATTCATCCCTAGAAGTTTACTGTTTACCCACTAATATTCATCCCTGGAAGTTTACTGTTTAACCAATCATATGCGTTACTATTCACCCAATTTCATCCTTCCGCTAACGCAAACTTTTCGGGGGCCCGAGTGACCAAGTGGTTTGAAGCGCTGACCTTTACCGATCACTGCCACCTCACCTCTGACCGTGTGGGGTTGAGTCTCGGGCTCGGCCAATGTTGTTATTTATAAAAGCTGCCAGTAGCTTCTCGTGGGTTCGTGGTTCTTACAGGGGATTTCCTGGGTTCTTCGTCCACCAGCTATACTTTTTGCCATGTATAGCCTATCTTGCGCTGAGAAATGGCGCCGATTATGCCTGGATGTTTTCTTGGTTTCGTTGCTTGACAAAACATTGTACTAGTGTAGTATTACTGACTTGTGTCACTCCTTTTGTACATTTTTTTTTTTTAAATTATGATTTTTCCGATAGTCTGAAAAGCTTTAGTGACATGGAATACAAATCCATAAAAATAGTACTAGATACTGTTCGGTGTAATAATTGTTATTTAAGAAATTAATATTTTTGGAAAGCAAACATTTACTTTCAGATGAGATTGCTCTCTTGTCACTAGAAGGCTCAATGAACATAAGTCATGGATTGTTTTAATGAGTACTTGTTGCTCCAAAATGAATTACACATGTCAATGATACACCTTAGTAATGGGATCATTATCTCCGTTACGCCACTAGCATTATGTACTAGATGGAAAGAATACATTTTGCTGTCATCTAGTCTCGTCCAATCAGTTTCTCGCGTGACCCCAATATTAACTGATATTTTGACGGAGATGCGAACAGTACGATGTGAGTGAATTTGACTTGACAATTTTCTGAAAGATTTTCGCTCAGAAGCAAAACCTATGTCATATAATGGAAGAAAAAAATAATTGATAAACGGTCTTAAAATGGAAAAAACTACACGTTTAGTCTGCGCCAGCGGCAGACCAATATAGTTGTACAACAAAATATCTAAAGTGGGATGACTATGTCTATCGCACAGAGCGCCTACTTGTTTAGACCCAACTCTTGGCTGGGGACAAATGACGCAGACATTGCGTGACGAAAATCAGCGCCACCTGCAATATGTACTAAGCAAAAAGTATATGCCGGTAAAGTCATTCATGGAGGTAGTAAAGTAAGTAAGTCATGAGAGTTTTCTAGAAAGATACTAAGCAAAACCAAGAACAACAACATCGCAGCAGCAATAATAATAATAATAATAATAATAATAATAATAATAATAATAATAATAATTCATATAAAGATTTTAAGAAATATTTACTTGGGTAAATATTATGTCAAGAATTGAATACGGGTGATAAACTGATGCCTTGCTAAAATTTTGATTTAAACGATATTCCCCATGATTTTTGCAACTGCAGTATCTAGTATCATACTTACGTGTGCGTTCTACATCGGTCCACCCCGGGTTAGGCTCAGTTAATATCAACAAGAGGGACTCGACTGAATGCTCATAGGAGTTGTAGTGGTTGGCGAATTTCGCCAACATTTTTTATGCCATGAATTATATTACAGTTTTGCATGTCATAAATTAGATTACATTTTGCTTCGACATCCTCACTTCTGATTGACAGTAAAGTTAACTATTGTCGTCGCGTCAAATTTTTGAAAGAGTTGGTCTTGCGTATATACCAGACTATGCTCAGTTTGGGTCTTTATTTGAAAATGTACCGGATACAAGCTTGATACTAAAAATGGCGGAAACTGTGGAGGTGTTTTGGAATTCTTCTTTCAAATGTAACTTAGCGGCACTTTCTCGTAAAAAGTAAGCACGCACTGCTATAAGTATATGATGTCATCTTCTTTCTGTCGTGACAATGTATCAATAAAAGCTGCCGGTGTTGAAAATACCCGTGACCTTTGACGAATACAACAGTGTCTGACCAGAGGAAAATTCCAAATTTTGACATTCTCTTGCGCTGCACTTGTCATGGAAGCAGCTAATAGGGATGTATTATAACTTGTTGAAAAGAGATATTCGTCCACATAAAAATGGCATCCTGAAAAGCGTCACTGTAAACTTGAATGCCATTAAAAAAACAAATTTTAGGACGTAGTGTGAAACTGCAGTTTCTCCAGTTACAAATTTTTAAATTTATTATATATGTATCTTAGGTGTCATATAAAAGAGAAATGTTTTGAACCCACTGTCTTCGGTCAGAACATAAGTTGTACATCCTTTGTGTTCCTTACCTTTATCACATTTTTCTCACTTGTCTGCCAAAATTTCGATCTTGTCAGCTGAAACCATCGAAAATATTTCCTATTTGATGACCGATTAAGCTATACATCAGGTCATAGTAAATTCACGTATACCTCATTATTCACCATTAAAAGTGATGTGTCTTTTTCTCATTCAAAACCAAAGAAACGCGCCTAGAGAGTAGTGCATAGTTGGTATCAAGTAATTGGTCAAGATCGCTTAATATTACCAACTTTTTTCACACAGTGTGATAAGCTACTCATTATCATTGCCTTATCATGATATGATAATGGAAATAAATCTTACGAGTTCAGAATCTACATTTTGATATCACATGAGTGAAATTTACATTTTTAAGGAACATACTTTCTGTCAAAACATCACCTTTCGGGGAAAATATATATAAGTACCAATATGACGGATAAATATCAGGTTCCATATTAAAAGGAATATATTAAAATATTTAATTTACGCTTATAAAATGTATTTCATATTCAGAATCAAATAAAGTGCATCGGTAGGAAGTAGACATGAAAAATAGCTTGCATGGAGTTCAAACATACAGCATTTTCTTCGGATTAACCTTAAATACCTAAGGTTGTGACCTTTTTGATTCCCCCCACCCGGCAATGAGATGCCATGGGCGCCCGCTGCATAGGTTAAGGGGAGTCACTTGATCCCCCCCCCCCCGGAAATCATACTGCAAAAATATACATAAATTCCGACAAGTTTAATCATGCAAATGAAGCTTAAAATATGTCACAAGATTCTGTTCAAAACGCTTAGTAAATATTAACTTTAGTTTCAGACTGCTTACTATACTAACTCTCCCGGCCGTGACTGACTGACCCCTCCCCGCAAAAAAATCCTGACCCCTCCCTGCAAAAAATCCATGTGAGATGCTATATTAGCCTGAACGAAATCCCCAGTGTAGAACACTCTTATCGATTCTACATGTTTCGTGCTCCTCATCGTGTTGCTTTATTTGTTACCCAGCATCCAGATAGCAGATTAGATTCATTTATGTCTCGAATATGAAAATTGTTCTCAGATGAGAGTATACCCCTCCCCACTTAAAACGTTCCTGGTTTTAATCACTTGCTGATGGCAGTAAATTCTTCTCTAACGAAATGCACATACAAATAATATTGTGTCCAGGTAACTCCAAACCAGTTGTCACTCTGTGTTGGGTATGATTAAAAACCAAAGAAGAACACACTAATCAGGATCTCATGTTTAGCAGGATTTAATCTTTGTCAGGTGAATATATGTAATTTGTCTTAACACTGTCTAGATTTAGCTACAAACTATGCCTACGTGTGGTCCTGATAAGTGTTTTCATTTCTTGATGATAGTCTTACTCGAAAACAACACTAACCAGAAATTGTGATTGGTTCTGTGACAAGGTGATTCATGACTAATGATACTAATGGTACGGAAAATTGGGAACCAGCCGGAATGGATGAGATAAAATTGAGTATACATGGGTTTGGCAACCATGATTGGTTAATAATGAAGTTAGATTTTAGTAAAAACAATTTTTTGGGGGAGTTTATCCTACTTATAACTGAAACAAAATCAGAGACATAGTTGTATTGATGGAATTTCGGTCCTTTAACAAACTTGAGATTGGAATATTCAATACTCAAATTACCATCTGACGCTTTGTGTGGGATTGATAGCACATGTTTCAAACACAAGTAGATCCAGAAAATGCCGCGGCTCACATGGTTTTTGCTACACAGAAGCTGTCATCCAGGGTACATCTGTACAGATAAATATAGTTTTGATCATCAGCACTGAGAAATTTAAAGTAATTGAATGTTTAATATCATGGTATTTGCATGGGTTTACTATGGGAACCGAGTCAGTACTGTGAGTCCTTCACTCGTTACTTATCCGTATAATCCTGGAATTTAAATTGTAACTTTTGTCATGGAAACGGACTATAACACTCGGTTTGCCGATTTTCTGAATCTATAATACTGTGCTCATTACTGAAACTGAGATTTTAAATAAGGTTAGAGTAAATCTACAGTTTTCGAGTATAACATTTCACAGGTTGCATTTGTTGCATAGTATTCCTAGTAATAATTGAAGTTAATATAGAGTAATCTTTACCACGAGGACGTAAAAATAATTAGATGATATCTACGTGTTTTTCGTAGATATCAGGAAATATTTCACGAGTGAAGTGAAAAATTTGCATTGTCACCAGTGGTGAGGTGGATATACTGTATATCAAAGAAGATTCAAAATTGTAAAATAATTTAAAACAGTGACATTATACAAAGCTAATAAATGAAATCTACTTGTTAGTATTGTTCTTTCACGTTTGTTTTTAGGATTGGTATACAGCACGTCCTCATTCCTTACATAAATGAAAGGTGTCGGCATATTTAAGATTTATTTATTCTGTGTGTATGTGTGTGTGTGCGTGCGTGTGTGTGTGTGTGTGAGAGAGAGAGAGAGAGAGAGAGAGAGAGAGAGAGAGAGAGAGAGAGAGAGAGAGAGAGAGAGAGAGAGAGAGAGAGAGTAGTTCATGTATATACGTGTGAAGAAGAAGAAAAATGAATTATTCCTACCAATAAGAATATACCGCTCCGGTGGCCTAGTGGATAGAGCGTCCGCCTCGGGTGCGGGAGGTCATGGGTTCGATCCCCGGCCGAGTCATACCAAGGACTGACAAAAATGGTACTAACAGCTGCCTCGCTTGGCGCTCAGCATTAAGAGGTTAGTGTTAGGACTGGTCGGCCTGGTGTCAGGATAATGTGACTGGGTGGGACATCATGCTACATGATGCCCCAGTGCTAGACATCACTATAAACTGCCACACTGCAGACATCGTAGCGATATGACTGAAAAATTGTTAAAGCTACGTTAAAAATTCAAATCACATCACAACACACCAATAAGAATATAACACATCTAATGGCAGAAGATATATTTCCTAAATAAAAAAAAAAATAAAAGCGTCAAGGGTGATATTGCACACTAGCGATATCACTATTTAAATTGGGCTGTGTGAGGCACATAATTTAAAATACTGTACACTTGCATTTTGACTTTTATAAGTGTTCTGGGTTTACTATATTTAGTACATCATTCTTAATATAATGGTTGCATTAATTGTTGAAAAATGCCTAATACTGAATAAAATTGGAACAATTAAATAAACATAACCCCAAAACAAAACAAAATAGAAAAACACGCCTGCCTCCACCCCAACCCTGAAAGCAAACGTATTTGTTCTTTGCAAGATGCACTGTGATCCATATAAGTAGGTACACAGGGGGATTAGCGGGTTGGTTAATATGCAGGTAGGTTATTAAGCATGTAGACCGATGAACAGAACTTTGGCTTGATAAAAGCAAAAAGCGGGGTTGATTTAATGTATAATTTTCTACGATGCAATCTCGTCCAATACATATAACATCAAATACTGACTTGATGAGCACAGTTGACCTTCACCCTGACAAACTTCCCCAGTGCTGATGGCCCGATATAGCACACTCATTACAGGTCCATACAACCCATACATTTGGTAGCAGCAACCGCCTACCAGCCAGTCAAACTTTAAGACGAAGAAAAATTAAAAGTATATATTGTCAGTACTATCATTGACCAAGTGTGAGCCTTGACGCATTATCCACTAAACGGAATTCTTATCTCATGGTACGACCGGAATTCTTATCTCATGGTACGACCGGAATTCTTATCTCATGGTACGACATCTAGGCGATTCTTACTATGTATCAGTGAAATATTTCACTTGCTGCAAATCTAAAATTATCAACCACTTTTTATAAATGTTCGGTATAAAAATATCTGTCTCCATTTTGGAGATCTGTTAATATATTCATTCGACTTAGCTGTGGACCTCTTTGCGACTGTTTTCTGTTTAGCACAGCTCACCATATACTGTATTTGTTTTTTAACAAATTGGCTGTAATCTAATTTGGACTCATATATCCTTTGCAAATAGTTAAAGAGATTTATTTATATTATTGAAATTTAGATTCTCCCATATATCTGGAAATGTAAAAAACATTCCATGTTTAAATAATATAAATCTTTGTGGCATTTCATCTGAATACGATTGAAAACAATTTAGTCCGTTATTATCACATAAAATGTCAATACAGATATTCACTTGGAAAGGAATTTTTTAAACACATGTTAATTTATGGTTTAAAAAATCCCAAATGAAGATCTGATCTAAAATCATTTTAAGTTTATTTTCTGTTTGGAAATTTTCACTCTTAAATATCATAGAAAAATATTGATTATTGTCTCTAAGATACTGCCTGCTATATGTGTGATAACACAATGCACTGAATTGAGTATTCTATTTGTCATTTGTATGTTATACACTGTAAACGACACATCTCATACAGTGGCTTGAAATATTGTCTCTACGTTCATTTGTGTGCAACACATTCGGAATACCTCCATTCAAGGGTGGTACATTGGACAGTAATACCTTCATTCAACTCAGATGCTGAATTTTTCGTGGCTGCTTTCTGTTCAGCAGATATGAGTTAATACTGTAATGGTTTGTATCAAATAAGTATGGTACATTGCACAATACCTTCTTAGAACAGGAACTTAAGGTGGGATAGAACTGAATCTACTATTTGAATTAGCTGCATTTCCTATCTGTTTGATTGGTATCACGATTGAATCAGTTCAAAACTTTCTTGAATTATTGTAACTTGATAAATACTAAGAAAACTCTGTAGCAAGGTTGCAGAGATGTAGAGTGTATGAATAATAACCAGAAGGGTGAACTGATAAATTACGGCCTTTACAATTATGTCTTTAAGAAAAAAGGTCATACCATGCCTTATCCTGTATATTGACTATGACTGAATGTCATCGTTTTCAAACCTAATATAAGCAATGCTATGACTCTAGGGCCTGAAACTATGTAACAGAAAAGAGTATAAGCCAACCAGTTTAGTAAACTTCAACAAATAATTTATTTCCATAGAATGAAAAGTGAAAGTTTAAAAAGAACTTACAGTATTGTGAATTGAATCCTAATTAGTCCTGAATGTTCAATCACAAGTTCAAAAGTATAGAGTTTCCATTGAATTCCAGTTGTGTTCCGAGCGAATTTCAATCTTGAATGTGCTGATATACCATAGCTTTAATAGTGTTGATGTGTTTCTTTTTGCAGACTAAAACATGTCACATAAAATGGAAAATTAGTTGGCTTAAATTGTATCAATGTTTAAAGAAAATGTTTTGAACCAACACGGATTTCGTCTGTTTGAAAAATACCTTTGCTCATCGATATTTGTTAAAACTGGAGGATCTCATTGCCGAAGTTTGTCGGCGTATCTAAATTATCATAAGGCAAAAATGTAGGTATGATAAAATATTTATTTAATCAGTTGCATGTTGAGGCTTGCCATTCCAATAAAAATCAACATAAGTGTGTGAAAATGTTTGATGGATCTTGAATGGTCTGACATAATATATTATCATAAATGACGTAACATATACATATTTTTGTAGTTCTATGACTGCTAAACAAAAAATTGCATTCTCTGTCATGCGCAGTACGAAACTATGATGTTTTATGTCCAGTTTCATTATTCGGCCTCATAGTAAGAAAAAGACTGAGCGCACATATCCCACCTGTGCTTTTATTACGGCCGACATTAATGATGTATGTTTGAAGTTAAGACGATATATAACGTCGACAAAATGGGTTTCTGAGTGTACAAGAACTAACCACAAAACTAAACAGTACAGTGAATGCTAACACTATACCCACAACCACCACTCACCAATTAAGCACACGTCCGATAGAATACCATATTTTTTCAGTATGTTGATTTTGTTTCCATGTACTGCTGAGACACATACCTAATAAACTATGATTACTTGTATGTATGTATGTATGTATGTATGTATGTATGTATGTATGTATGTATGCATGAGGTAAATATGTATGCGCGAAAGTGTGCAAATATGTGTAAGATGTGCAAAATACCTTAGCAATGGACAGCTTCAATGAAATTAAAACGCAATATAAACACAAATGAGCCAGAAAACTCATCGGAAATGAAATATAAAAGGAACGACGATAAAGAATAACATGCAAAAGAAAATGCAACATCGTGGAAGAATTGGGATTGTTTGCTTTTGGCTGGCACGTTTTAAATCAATTAACGCGTTGGCTCTCCTTCAGAACACCAGTAATCTAACAGTTGTGAATAATGTAGATGGTAGTCAAAAATGAAATGGGTGCATTGAATGAATATAATGCATAAGCATAATATCAGATATCGTGTTCAAGTTCATTTGGTCTTCTGTACATTGACTCTAATCCTTCTGCCATCAAACACATGAAATTTTGTCATGTTAGGTCATCCATAAAGTCTATGATATGTATGTATGGATGGATGGATGTATGCATGCTTGATTCCGACGTAATTCCAATACTGAATGTGCTGATGTACCAATAATTATGAATATATCACAATGATATAATCCAGAATGTCTTTAAATGAATTCACAATAATATCAAAGTAGTGTTTTAGTCCAAACAAATCAATAAACATTTTGCTATTCCAGTGAATAATATAAATAAATGATTCCTCTCAAATTATATCTGAACAAAACAGTGAATTATTTCGCAGACTGAACTTATAAGAGGAATGAATAATTTTTTTACCTCATCCTATAGATGCTAATTTCAGAATTTTACTTACAAACCCGAATTCATCACTGCTACCCAAACGATACAGAATTTTACATACTATTACAAAGTCGTCGCAGTTACCCGAAGAAGACGGAATTTTACTTACTACCACAAAGTTGTCGCAGTTACTCGAACGACACGGAATTTTGCATGCTATCACAAAGTCATCATAGTTACTCGAACGAGACGGAATTTTGCATACTATCCCAAAGTCTTCACAGTTTTACTCGAACGAGACGGAAATTTGCAAACTACCACAAAGTCGTCACAGTTACTAGAACGACACAGAATTTTGCATATTATCACAAAGTCGTCGCACTTATTCGAACGACACGGAATCTTACTTACTACCACAAAGTTATCATAGTTACCCGAACGACACAGACTTTGACATACTATCACAAAGTCATCACAGTCACCCGAATGACACAGAAGCTTGCTTATCATCACAACGTCATCATAATTCGATCATCTATTCAATTTTTACTAACTAAAGTTTCTCAAATGATATTTCTGAATTCCACTTTTGTGCGCCATGGATAAATATTAATTTATTCCAAACAATGAGGATGGTTTCAAAGTACACTGATACTCTATGGATTAAACATGTTAGGATTATTCTAATCCGACATTAATATTTCTAAAAAGCGCACGCTCAATAAATGCCTATGTACCCAGGTAATTTGTTCTTCTGTCACTGAGGAAATAGAAACATTCTCATAATTACAATAGGACTGAACTAAAACTTCAAATGCCTGATTGGTCAGTGTATTCACTTTGCCAATTAATTTTCGGAATTCTGGGTGTAAGTTTGAGTAGAATTTTTTTTTTTTTTTTTTTGTATTATAGCCTGCTACGTGTCCATTTAACTTTCTACTTAATAATCGCTCCACTGAGAATGTTGCAGAAACAGTTTATTAGAATTGCTGAGAAATAGTTACTTTATTAAACGCGTGCACATATTAGCAAATTGTCTTGTAATTTGTTATTTCTGTTATCTTATTTTGTATTGCCACAATTCAGCAATAAATGTATTTTTATTATTAGTATACCAATTCATTTATTAGATGCAAAGACGAACGTATTTGAAATAAACTCAATAACGTCAAAACTATGCATAATGATCCTTTCTTTCACTCTTAACTCTGGCTCCAGGTACTGTGGCGTAAATGATTGCTGAATGTCAGCGTGTTTGGATGCTTTTTTTGACCCATCTAAAAATAGAAAATACTTGCAGAACATGTATTAATTTGCATAACCTCATCTGTAAAATCACCTTAAAAATAATATTCACACAGGGCTATCTTGATATTGACTGAACATTTCATGAAATTTAGAAATAAGATAGTCAAATGAATCAAAAATATTTGTGAATGTTGTGCGGTGAAAATTACATGGCTGGGTGACCCGCGCTTTCAATTTGTCCAAGTGCTTGACAAGTCTTGATGAGATTATATAATGATTATTGCCCATTGTTTAACCGTAAGGACATCTTTACTCGATAGCTTTCGGCCACGTGCTAAATTTACTTTTAATGGTGATATGGTTACGTAGAACTTTAAATTTATGTATGAATTGTTCCAGACTCATTCCAATGTAAAGTTATCATTGGGATTCCATTTCTTAATGTGACAATATATTAGACCCAAGAGTGAATATAATTCCCTTATTTATTTAGACTTCTTGTTGGAGTACTTCCATATAATTCCCTTATTTATTTAGACTTCTTGTTGGAGTACTTCCGCAATGCAGATTATCGGATGATTTATTTAGACTTAGGTAGAACGAAAATAAAATAACATCGATGATTTCGGATGTAAACTTATCACGTTATAATTTCAATCGATGCCAGATGTAAGGAGGTGTTCCTAACATCAAGCAAATAAAATGTATTAGCTCATCAGACTTCCAGGAAGTATAGTATTGATTCTCAGACCATCTGTAATTAATTTTGTAGGTGGTATCTCTTATTCTATAATTTAAGCATCCCTAACCACACGACAAAGACTAGTTAACAACTGAGTACTCCAAAAGAAATTATCACTTATTTACTACATGAAAGATAGAAATGACATTGTGATAGCAGAGAATATGACTGGTGTTTGGTTAACATGTTCACAAGGTAGCAACTATAAGTTACAAAAGGTACAGCGTAAGTGTTTACTGTACGCATGCGTAGGTAACATTCTTTGAGCGAAATAGCACACAATGTTTCGATTTGCTAATGCAATTTCCAGTTAACATAAACAATAAAGCCAAGGAGAAAAGCAAAAGATGTTAGTCATTTGGTTCGCATGCTTTGCAGAATAATTATAATGCAAAATGTCAAATTTATTTTAGAGAATCTTTTAGCCTCTCCAAGAATCACTTCAAACGTGAAATTTCATTATACAGTTCTTTAGTTATTGTGTGTGCAACTAGCCTTGAACAATTTAGTATTAGCCTTATAACTACGTATGCTTTGTTGAATAATGTATAATTATGACTTTGTCGAAAAAAGTGTTATTAATGATTTGTCGAATAATGTATAATTAATGCTTTGACAAATACTGTATAATTAATGCCTTGAGTTATGAACTGCTAACTATAAAGTGATAAAATTCAAGTAACTGCCGCAAAGTTACAAAAACTTGCGTAAAGTATAATCTTTATAAGCTATTCACCTACATCCAACTTGCTTCATAGGTCTCCTTTCGTTTGAAATCCTGAATGCGGTTCTCTGCTTGAATCTTGTATTTCCTGGAAATTAGTAAATTCATTGCAAATCTCAGGATGCTATTGTAAACTAGTCCAACACTATATTACCATATAATCATTAAATTATGTGGGATTAAAGACAGAAGATCATGGATTAGGTTTATTTTTAAAATAGAAACAATTATCTTGAACAACAAAGACGACTAAGACTTCCGGACCTGATAATTAAAGATCGATGACTTAAGGAAAACAGGCCCAATGCCGCATTGCAGGCTGGTAATTGCTTAATTGTGACTTAAATTCTCAATAGCCCTAAACTAAAATAAATCTGTTTGGTGTTCAGTTGATTAACTTAACATGAACGATTAATTGAATGTCTCTGTGTCATATTAACTGTCTTGCAGTGCTTATATTTCTAATATCCGCGGATGTCCGGTCATATTGACTGTCTTGCGGTGGACATATTATAAATATTTGTGGATGTCCGATCATACTGACTATCTTGCGGTGGACATATTACAAATATGTGTGGATGTCAGGTCATATTGAATGTCTTGCGGTGCACATATAACAAATATCTGTGGATATCCGATCATATTGACTGTCTTGCAGAATATAGTACAAATATGCATAGATGTCAGGTCATACTGACTGTCTTGCAGTATACAGTAGACATATCAGTGGATGTTCGGTCATATTGACTGTCTTGGGGTGGATATATTATAAATATCCGCGCATGTCCGAACATATTGACTGTCATGCAGCATATAGTAAAAGTATACATGGATGTCCGGTCATAGTGACCTTCTAGTAGTGTATATTTTACAAAATATCCGAGGATGTCCGGTAATACTGACTGTTTTTCAGTATATGGTATTCTAATAAATTTGGAGTATGCGCATTTGGTTTAAGGAATTCTTAGACTTTTGTGATTACTTGTTTGATTAAGATAACTCGGTCCTGTGGAAATATTCCTTAGCCAGAAATAATTAACGAATTACTAGGAGCAAACGTCACGGAGTGAAGTGTTAGTGAGTTTTCGTGATGCCATGGTTTACGTTTGGTGAATTCAGGTCAGAACCGAATGAGTGTCCCTGAGTTCCATAGTCCCTGTTAAAACCTAGTGGTGTACTGACTCCAAGTGCAGTATTTATGATTGGAGACTGGTAAATTACACAATGGAATAAACGAGAAGGGATTGTTCCGTCGTCGGCAGGTACCTTTTATGTTGTCATGGTGGCAAATGTGATACAATTTTACAGGCGAAATGTGGTTTAAAACCATGATTTGACTGGTCTAAGGAGGCGTAGTAAAAATAGTTCCCTGTGTTAGGTGAAGTTGTAGAGTTTTACGGCGTGAAATGCTGACGGTACGTAAAGTTGATAAAGAGAAACCACGCAGATGTGCGGTTGATAGACAATTGGAAAGTTGTGAGATCTGTGGTCTGTTCGTTCGCAACTAGAAAAACAACGTGTCATATAAAATTTTAAAAAAGTATAATGTTACTGACAGAGCGCCTTTAAAATTTTTATTTTGGTATCGCGGCAAATAGTGTGTTAAAGTAGATATAATTATTTGCTCTTAAGAAAAATGTTTAATTTGGTTATGACTTGTGATTGGATTGCATATTATCAGTCGAGAATGGATATTTTATCTAGAATGTAATGCAGCTATGATACAAAAAGTATATGGTTTGGAGGGCGCTGGGATTCGACAGAATGTCGATTAAAGAAGCAGCGTGTTACGTTTTTCTATACCTGGTAGATCGAGAGAGC
The DNA here is from genome assembly GCA_016617855.1 of Megalonaias nervosa. Taxonomy (NCBI): domain Eukaryota; kingdom Metazoa; phylum Mollusca; class Bivalvia; order Unionida; family Unionidae; genus Megalonaias; species Megalonaias nervosa. The sequence goes on along the minus strand of JAECUM010007414.1, from coordinate 87,689 downwards.
AAAAGGATTGATTTTTTTAATAACGAACTAATCTCGGATGAACTAAAATTATCAGCATAATTTGAGCGTGAAATCCTCTGCATGTCATGCTCATGAATTTGGCTGTGTAATCTTAAATTAACTAGAGAAGAATAAACTCGCTTTGACAACGTACACACCTCTCTCCCCCAGTTCTGTGTGGTAAGTTTGATAAGCTTAATGCTGAATTTATCGAAATCCCATAACAGATTTGGCAATCTGTTTGCACCCGATTTGAATAGCAATCGGTAACTGGCAACAATTTCTTACAAAGTAATAATCACTGTACGTCGCGACAGGCAAGTAGGGAATACTGATGGGGAATTATTATAAATTATACTAACGTCTACAGGCAGAGGTACACATAACTCTTTAATCGATACGCCCTTACCACAGCCTGTTCATTGGCGACTCTTGTCGCCATTGTCGCCTAGTGATGCGAGGCAGAGAAAACTTTTGGACATAGACAGTGATGTTCAGTTCCTTGTGACCTCGACTCCGTACGATGACGATAAATTTGATGGCAACGCACGTGCATTCGGTGCCAGGTCTGAAAAAGGAGGGTGCGCCTGAGAACGTGAGGTCGGACAGTTAGAATCGAACCACGTATCAGGCACCCAAGAGAGCGATTTGTTCGCCTACTGATAGTCTGGTCAAGACTATAAACACCCTCATTACAGAGAAGTTAGAAAATTAGGCACAACCATGGACCATTTGTTAACAGAAAGATCGGCCGAGAGCCGCAGTGAGATACAATATGGAATAGAGACGCCAGGCTCGCAGGTTATCAATGCAGTCGACACTGGAAAAACAGAGTTTAATTTTTCTCTGGCTCGAACTCGAGCTAAGGCGACAGTTAAATCAGACACTTACGACGTTTCTCAGCCTATATGACACATTTCGAACACTGCGCAATTATTAATGATTGGAGAGAAACTGAAAAGGGATTGTGCTTGGCTGCATGTTTAAGGAAAGATGCCCTCCAAGTCTTAACAGATCTCCAGGTCCACCCCGGTCAGGTCGAATTTGAGAAGTTGAAAGCTTTCTTGGAAGCTCGCTTTGCGCCAACCAAGATGAGTACTACAAGGCACAGCTCCGAAGTTGTTTCAGAAGAAGAGGGGAAATGCTCCCTGAATTAGGCCAAACTATACAAAGACTGGTTTCACTGGCATATCCTGGTTGCCCACCTGATATTCGCGACAGGCTTGCAAAAGAACATTCTTAGGGGCGGAACAGGATGAAAACCTGAAACTTGAAATTTGACGTCATCACCCTATCAGTTTGCAGGAAGCCATCAGAGTAGGGGTCGACTGGGAGGATTTCCTGCATGCTGCTGTAAAGAAAAAGCCAGTAAGTTCTGCTTATAGAGATTATGAAGAGTCTGAAGAGAGGTGTGAGGAGAGTACAGATGATACAACTGTAATTGAACAGCTAGAAGTAAAGGTAGAACAATTAATGGAATAAAATAAGAAGTTGAATGAAGAACATCAGGAAAGATTAGATCGTTGGCACCACTCGAAATATGATCAACGTGATACAAGGCGATCAGGGGTCCAGTGTTGAAATTGCAATGTTTGGGGTCACTACCACAGTGAATGCACCAATCCTTTAAACAAAGACAACGAACAGTGGAGAAAGAGAGACCAACGTAAGGGAGACTCAAGGAAGAGAGGAAGTACAGAAGATCCCAAACCTGTACGTTATCTAAACGAAGAACCGGGACTGTACACGCAATGTCTTGTTAATGGAATAGAACTCGCTCTGCTAGCAGAGAAAGGCGCTGATGTTTCTATTCTTAGCAACAGGCGGTATGAATCACTTAGTCATCGAAAGCCAAAACCCAGCACTGAGGATAGCCAGCTCATCAGTGCTTCCAGTTACAAAATTGAAACTAACGGTCAGGCTGAATTTTTGATTGCTTGGAAAGATTAAGGTTAGATTTTTTCCGTCTGCATAAGTGCGACCTTAGTATTACACAGTGTACAATGCAAACGCAGGGACTAAAGCTCCCGTGCTACTTTGCGGGGTCTTTGGGCTGTCATCGCATCACCTTGGCTGAAAACATCAAGGTCCCGGCAGAGAGGGAAGTTATCACGCGAGGTTGGATGGCAAATGTTGGTTGTGGGAAGTTAGCTACTGAGTCAGTGCTAGAGCCTCTATCATTGTTTAGACATGAAACGAAAATCCTCTTCGCGCGAGCCGTCTTTAAGACGATGGATGGAACAGTGCCAATACAGTTGATAAACCCTACTAAAGAGGCGTTAAACTTGCAGGCTGGTGTTTGCTGTGCTGAAGCCAGTGCAGCCCTATCGACACAAAATGTCGACCGTTCCAGACAGAACTCGAACAGCAGTCTACCTTTATATTTGTCGGATTTATTTGACAGATCAAGTAGCCATATGACTCCTGATCAGGAAGGCGCCCTAAGTAAACAGTTTAGTGAATTTTGCTCGGTGTTTGCTAAAGATGATGACGACTTGGGCAGAACAATTTTTATCAAGCACTCTGTCAAGACAGGGAATGCTGCGTCGATTCGAGTCCCGCCCAGAAGTTTACCGTTCCATCTCCGACAACAGACTGACATACAAGTGGACGACATGCTGCAAAATGGAGTTATAGAACCGTCAATAAGCCTAAGAGGTTTTGCGTGGACTATAGGTCGCTAAATGCGGTTACAGAGAAGGATGTGTACCCTCTTCCTAGAATCGATGATAGTCTCGATTCACTGTCAGGCATGCGCTAGTTCTCGACATCAGATTTGATGTCGGGGTACTGGTAAGTATAAATTTAGCAGGCTGATCGACCAAATACAACGTTCGCAACGAGAAGGGGTCTCTATCAATTTAAACTCATTTCGTTCGGTTTATGCAACTTACCCGGGACCTTTGAGCGACTAATGGAAGCCATCCTAGCCGGGTTGAAATATAAAGCTTGCCTCATTTATCTCGACGACGTGGTAGTGTTTGGAAGTACGTTCGAGCAGTTGCTTGAAAGACAAGCACGGGTCTTTACCTCTCTTCCAGGGGACGGTCTGAAGCTGAAACCCAGCAAATGTACACCCTGTGCACAAGAGGTTCGATATCTTAGTCATAAAATTTTCAGCGGCAGGAGTTGCCACTGATCCTGAGAAAGTAGATGTTGTTATCAAATGACCCACTCCAAAATCAGTTACCGCAGTGCGAAGGTTCCTTGGGTTTTGCAGTTATTATCGGTGGTACGTGGGACACTTTGCTGAAATTGCAGCTTCCATACAGCAGCTAACGACAAAGAACTCTGTTTTCCGCTGCACAGGTGAGCACCAGGCGGCATTCGAATAACTACGTAAAGCGGCTGCCGGTACACCAGTGTTGGCTGTACTTGTCTTCAATCGCCCCTTTGTACTGGACACAGATGCGAGTGGCGAAGCCATAGAAGTTGTCCTGTCCCAGAACATTGATGGGAAAGAAAGAGTAGTAGCTTACGTTAGTCGGTGCCTGGACAGGATAGAACGCCAGAATTGTGTCACTCGTCGTGATCTGATGGTCGTCGTACATTTTATTCGGTATTTTAAGACCTATCTTTACGGCAGAAATTTCAAGGTACGCACTGATCACAGTAGCCTGCGGTGGTTCATTAGCCTCAAAGAGCCCGAAGGATAGTTGGCCCGTTGGTTAGGTTAGTTGTCAGAATATGATTTTGTGATAGAACATCGCCCTGGAACTCGACATGCCAATGCTGATGGTTTGAGTCGCTTACCTTGCAGCGGTTGCAAATACTGTAGCAAACGTACCATGGGGTTCTCTGCTATACGGCTGGGCAGTGGGATACATTTTGGAGAGATACAGAATGATGCTACTTTATCTCGAGTAATTAGATGGGTTGAGGTACAACAACACCCCGCTTGGGAAGAAGTATCTGGGAATATTGCAAATGTTAAGGCGTTATGGGGGGCATACAAATTATTAGAGATGTCAGACGAGATGCTTGTGAGAGTTTGGCTAGATCGTTCCGGCAAGCCAGTTAAAAGTTACATCGTCCTACCATACAGCTGGCGGCGAGAAGTCCTATAGCAATGCCAAGATGGAGATTGTTCACTTCAATCGACTAAAACCATGGTTGGTGCGACCTGAGAGTAAACATGAACACACGATAGCCAGGAAGAATTACACGATAGCGGTGGTGAAACCGAGAAGGAAGAAGAATAGTCGCCATATCCAGTTACGGCTCGAAGGACCAATTTTATGGAACGAAGAAGGATGCGGCGAGGAAACGCCAATATGTTTTCTTAAGGTTCGGACATTTTCTTAAGTTGATTCCAGTTGTTTCATGTGTTTATAGCACTGACCGGTGATAGAAAAACAAATTGATATGGGTGGGTAATAATCGTTTCCCTATGATTATTAATTTTTGACTGGGTATATGAGAAAGCGTCAACAGGTTGAGATACAAAAGCCGCGCAGTTAAAATCCTATTGATATGTGCCCATCGGCTATATGCATAGTGTGATTCTAGCTGAGGTAATTTTGTGAGGACAGACGTCTTTTTTTTCTTGTGTTCTGATGGATAAGTTGTTTAGTTTGATCATGTGCTGTGTTAGATCAGAACAGTTTTTAGCAGTTGTTTGCTACTTGCAACCAGAGTTTGGAAAATTAGATGTATTAATTTGGTTTGTGCTATGAGTGGAACAGATCTAAATTGATAAGGAAAAGTGATAGTTTTATGTTATGATTATTTGGATATTAGTGGACTGGGTTTTTTTCTGTCCCTGTAGAGTTAGTACCAGTGGTGAATAGCTGAAGGAAGGTAGTATCGAGTCTAGTATTGGTCTGTGGACGACGATGTGTGTCACACCCGTTTGGGGCTTAAAGTCATGGTTGACTTGTTTTTTGAGGTTCGTAAGAGACGTGCTATTCTCTGAAGAACGCATTCTCTAACCTCGTTGTAAACAGGAATGTTCCTATGTTACATTGTCTTTGACCTGCTAGCGGCTTGCCAGTTGGAAATAGCTTCGCGCAGTGTATTTTGGAAATTGTTCGCTCCCATCTTGATATTGGTAATGGTCCAATGTGGTTTTCAATCATGCATAGTTTGAACTGTCTGCACACCACTGAATAGTTGAATCGATTATGCGATAGTGTTCAAACTTTTGCTTTCGGGAGTGGGTTCTCCTCTTAGAACCATGTTCGGTCGCCGTAGCGTTGGTCAGTTAGTAGTGAGTTAGTTGTAAGAAGATAGGATCGGCTGAACAAGACTGAGTAGAAAAATACATTTTGCGCAGGTGCGTTAAGATCTTTTGGGAGACGTGTTATCCTGGTAGAAAACGCAAACTCCAGATCTGAGTTTTTGGGGTAAACAGGAATGATCCTGTGTTACATTTGTTGTCTTGTTAGAGACCTATGTATTTTTCCTGCAGCGAATTCCGAGGGTTGTTATGAGAGTTTGAACCCGGATAGCTGGTCGGAACATTTTCATGTTGGGTTCAGCTTGGTTAATTTGTGTTCATTGTTGACATTTAGTTTACTTCTTAGCAATCAGTGATTCGAAGAAAACGTTTACTTAAGATGTGAGGGATGGGTTAAAAGAAACAAGCACATTGATTCTGAGTTTTATCTTAATCATGTTTGGGAATCATTAATCGGGTTGGTGGTTGATTTTAGGAGAGTAATCAATTTTGATTCATGACCACATAAGTGTGACGTTTGTGTCACTCGAGGACGAGTGATCTTTTGAAGGCGGGGGTAATGTAATAAATTTGGAGTATGTGCATTTGGTTATAGCGCCCCGTTTTAAGGAATTCTTAGATTTTTGTGATACTTGTTTGATTATGGGAACTCGGTCCTGTGAAAATATTCCTTAACCAGAAATAATTAGCCAATTACTAGAAGCAAACGTCACGGAATGAAGTGTTAGTGAGTTTCCATGATGCCAAGTGCAGTATTTATGATTGGAGACTGGTAAATTACACAATGGAATAAACGAGATGTGACTGTTCCGTCGTCAGCAGGTACCGTTTATGTTGCCAGGGTGGCAAATGTGATACAGTTTTACAGGCGAAATGTGGTTTAAAACCATGATTTGACTGGGCTAAGGTGGCATAGCAAAAATAATTCCCTGTGTTGGGGAGTGGTAGAGTTTTACGGCGTGAAATGCTGACGGTACGGACAGTTGATAAAGAGAAACCATGCAGATGTGCGGTTGATAAACAATTGGAGAGTTGTGAAATCTGTGGTCTTGTATTGATTAGAGTAAAATTATTTATAGAATGGACACGTTGGGCTTTCTAATTTACAACCAAGGTTGTATGGAAGTCTTTGGAATTAGGGGAAACTTATGACTTCTAGAGGAATCGCGCCATGGTTTGACACTGCTCGGTCAAGTAAAACGCCTGGATTGTAACAGTACAAACATCCCCTGATGTCCGGTCATATTTACTGTCTTGCAGTATATAGCACACATATTCATGGATATCCAAGTATATTGGTTGTCTTGTAGCGCATATAGTACAAATATTAGCGGTGTAGATATCACATATATCCTTGAATGTAAGTTAATCTACATATTTTGGCACCACTATCTATTGATTCGTTACATTCCCTGACATAGCGACGATAAAGAAGATAATATATAAAAGTTGTCTAGCGGCATCATTTCAATTCATTATCAGATATAGCAATGACGTTCATCATCATTTCAACTTCTTCATGCAAACCTTCTATCGGATTGTAAGCCTTTAGACATACCGAAGAAATGGGAGCTCAGTGCCTTTCCCAAGGAGACACCAAGGCATCCGACCAGATTTAACCTGGGTGGGTATTACATTCGCAACCCTTTGAGTACAAGCCCTATACTGCAGAAGAGAGGGAGGGAAAAGACGATTTGAATACTTGTTATAGCAATATTAGCAATCTCAAACCATTCACGAATCACAATGACAATGATATGTCACTTGGTAGTTTTGACAAATGCCGATATTAAGGGTGATGTGCACATTTTATATCCTTTAAAACTTGTTCATATGTAAGTATTAGAATGATATGAAACAAAAGTCGCTTGAAAACTAACCAGCGCTATGCGAATGCTCAGTTTACCGGCGAATTAAACTTTGTTTTACATTATCAACGTCCGAATTGATCTCTTTAGAATCAAAGATTCGCTAACTGCATAAAGAAGGAAAACAACTGGGGAATATTAGTACAGATAGTCCTTATTATGTCAATGGTTAGTTTCCTGTTCTATTCAAACCTAAAAAGATTGCTTTCAGGTCGCTCTTCATGTTTGTTTCTCGTTATCTGCATCACTCAGGGCTTGTCAAAAAATAATTTCATTACACAAAGATGTAAATAGTGATATAGTGTCTGCTTACTGAATCTAAAGCGGCGATGCTTTCAAATGTTTGGACATCAGACATAATATGTTAACGATAAGACAGCCAAAATAATTTGGAAGGCGCAGTGTAGGTATATGTCTATATAGAAAGTCGGTGGCGGAGAAAGAAAACCCGCCCAGACAAGATGTGCCGAAACAAATTATCGTTCGTTAAAAAAATATACAGGTAGAAACATTTTGGTTGCATATAAAAATTAAAGGAAATGTAAAGCAGATTTTCAGGGCCCTTCAGGGTGGAAAGAGAAGCAACAGCAGACTCTAAGGACAAACATTCTGGATTACTGCCATCGAAACATTAAGACTGGCAAAGTAAAGATATAGATAATCTTGTTTCCTTTGATTTAGTTATGATATATGTAGATCTACCTAATGAATTGTTGACGCCAGTTTGAGAGATAAACAAAGATATTAAGCAAAGAAAAGCAAAAGAAACTAAACTCTAACATGCACCGGATGAGTGGCATTAAAACTGCGAAATTATGGCATTAAGACGCCAGTTTTGTTTTGTGTCACATTCTTGAAACTGAAACAAAAAATTATTACTCCGCAAACATATGTAGTTCGGTGTTATGTTTTGGAGATACTCTGACAAGTAAACCTTTTCGCTCTGAGCATTATTCGGCCGTTTTGGACGGTCTTGTTTGCGGTCATGTGATGACATTGGTCCGACTATGGTATAACCCAAGATTATACTCGGTTCAACAGAAGCAAAATTGCAGAGACGGGAGGGCCGTCTTACTAAACTGTAGTTTATGTACTGATGCACGATGTCGGAAATTGGGTAGCCATCTTTGTTTATACTATACAGTTGAGGGTAAATTTATAAATTTGTTGCTCATGTCTTGCTTAGAACAAGACTAAAATATGTATACTGATGACCAGTTTCGTCGCTAGTCTTTGCATTTTATTTTATTTATAGCAAATCACGCTACTTTGTTGCTGCCCTTGGAACCTTTAGTTGTCAAATGTTCACATTTTAGCGAGAATTAATGTTTGTAAGGATAGGTCAAATGCTGATGCGGACACATTACAAAGAAACTTATTTTCGAAACTAAAATAGAAAAAGAAAGTAAACTCTTTATTTCTATCAAGGTCATAGCCGCATGCACAAAAACAATACAAGCACAACTATGTATGCTTGGGTCACAGAGAAAAGCATACATGCAATGGTGAACGTTATAGAAATACGTAATCATATATCGTTGTTATGCGTATTTCTTATTGTAAAAAGATAAGTAAACTGTCCTAATTTTCTAATACTGTCAAATGGTTCATTACACACGAGATGGTAAGCTATCTTTTGAAAGGGCTTTCATAGCAATACCTGTGTAAAAATATTTCTTAATTTTGCATATCTTTTAAATAAAAACAAACAAGGGAAGTTCATCCCCAACCTCATACCTATTCCACATATTACAAATAAGTTTTGCCCTATCTACAGTTTTAAAGCTTCCCTAGACCAAATAATATTGGCCCTATCTACAGTTTAATAGCTTGCCGTAACCAAATAATGTTGGCCGTATCTACAGTTTAATAGCTTCCCATAACCAAATAATGTTGGCCGTATCTACAGTTTAATAGCTTCCCATAACCAAATAATGTTGGCCGTATCTACAGTTTAATAGCTTCCCATAACCAAATGATGTTGGCCGTATCTACAGTTTAATAGCTTTCTATATCCAAATAATGTTAGCCCTGTCTACTTGTAAATCGCTTCGCATAACCAAAAGATCTTTGAGAAGTTCCTCTCGAAAGCACGTAGCATGCCTTTAACTTATTGAAAAGACTTTGCGATAGACATCTTAAAGCACTTCCTGGACACAAGCCTTTTTGACAGTGATCTTACGAGATTCCACTTGATGTTACCATTTACCGATACCCTGATAAAAAGTGCAGAAATATTATCTTGAATTGTCTATGATTAGAACTGTTTTAGACAGCAGTGCTATTTTCTTGGGGTATACAAATACAGCGTACAGGTAGATGGTTTAATCCACATGCCAACAGTGTTGTGCATGTGAAGCATGCTGCTCTAATTTACAAACCAACACATACGTAGACAATGTTAGTTGTGGGGAACAATCGGATCTGTCCTTTCCATCAAGGTTGCCAGTTAAATAGGCTGTATATTTGTCTAGACTGAGATATTTAGAAATGGCAACCCTTTTGCTGATTCTATGAAATTAGCGGTTGTCGAGTGAACTACTAATTCACTCGCTGTGCTAAGGAAAGTGAAGTTGGATGGTTTCAGAAGGTGATAGTTGTTAGAATCTGACTTTGATTTTAATGGCCACTTTTCAAATACTTATCTTTCTAAGCTTTCCGTTTCCTGCATAATGCTAATTTGGTCTCTTTAGAACTTACGTTTTTAAATTATGTTCAGGAACAAAAAAGTAGGCTAGTATCATTGGATACAAGGAACGGAAGGTTATACAATTTAAGAATTGTCGAAAATGAATATAATATTTTCTTTGATTGTCCATTTTATACAGAAATGAGAATAACATATTTATCACGATAACATTGCTCACAGCAGGAATAAAAAAACATTTAAAGTTATTATGTCTGCAAATTAATAAAGAATCTTAAACTCATTATAAAGTATGCATATCTTTAGCACATTACGTTTCACCTTTAGATTAACAGATCGTTTATCAACATACATAATTGCATGTACGGCTTTGAGTGACATAAACAAACAACGGACAAACATCAAATATATGGAACAACACAAAATTTCTGCAAGTAATTCAAGGTTCCATTATGCTGAATGCAATAAAGAAATGAAATAAAAACCCTAAAAAAAACCCTAAGATCATGAAGATAATTAATGTTTTGAAAATGAACAGCTTTTCAACTAATTACTCAGATTAACAGTGAAAGGTTTGCGCTTGTGTCCGAACAAAAGTTAAAATTGTTGTTTGGACTTTGAAAACCATACAAAACGCACGATATGTTCAGTTCGCATAGCTATTGAAACGTAAAACACGTAATGTTGTATTACCAGGGTAAGAATGGTGGTTAATTTGTTAAAACATACCGGGTTTGTAAGAATTGTGACTAATTTGTTAAAACATACCGGGTTTGTAAGAACTGTGGCTAATTTGTTAAAACATATCGTGTTTGTCGTTACATCATAAAATTAAACCTTAAAATATGGCATTTCGATCCAGTTAATGTTTAATTCAGTTGAGCCAATGGGCCTCACTATACAACATTGGAAATATCGAGATCATTAATTTCTCATTTGATTGGACCTCCACGTGACAGTAATTGGAATCTATCTTGCGATCCTGTTGGTGGACGTGCGACTCCGTCCAGTTTTGGTGTATGTTTGACAACGGTAATATAGTTGAACTCGATCATCTGCGAACAATAAAAACTTAAATCCAAGATAATTTCATGTTTAAATGTTTGAACAGTGTTGTTTGATGGTGTGTGTGTGTGTGTGTGTGTGTGTGTGTGTGTGTGTGTGTTTAAAAAGATAGGAAATTGAAAAGAGGAAGAGAGTAGTAGATGAAGGTAAGCGAGATGCCTTTATTTGTTACACTTAAACACACTTTTAATTTCCTCTTGTGTGTGTGTGTGTGTGTGTGAGAGAGAGAGAGAGAGAGAGAGAGAGCTCCGTATTCTGATCTAATGAAACGAGCTTTAAGACCAACCACAGACTTGTACATGCATGCCCTAAGACCAACCACAGACTTGTACATACATGTCCCAAGATGAAACAAGGGCTTACACGTGTATGACCCAAGACCAATCAGGGACATTTACATACGTACACCGAGACCAACCGACAGTTGTAATATATCACAATTCCTGTCAGTAGATAATCTCTACTGGAGCAAAGTGGAAACGGTATGTATCGCAATAGTAACAGATACATGAATCACTCCTTTCTTAAGAGCAAAGACAAAGCCTCAATTGTCTTCTTGCAAGCTCAGCGATTTCATGTTAAAAGATTAGAATTCGAAAGCAAATATTTTCCAATCAAACCTATAAAGTTTAAGTTTTTGTGTTCATGCACAAATATAGCAAAAGTCGAAAATGTATATAAACTCCTTTATTTAGATCAGTGATGAATATCAAAAAACCAAAGCCAGTATTTCCTTTTTCAAACACTCAGGTTAAAATCTATTTTTTGTCAGCTTACGGTCAACATACACCTGCTGAATATCAATGTTACAGACAGTTTTTGTACATTCTAATATTAGATAACACATCTCTTTCTTTCTATCATGAGTAGGTCTGTGGCTAGAATTAGTCCATGGTTAATGTAATTTTAATGCAAATTTAAATAAAAACGTTTAAAATATTTCACCTTAGTGCCCTACTTCACATCCAGGAGTTCACATTGCTCTACAAATTACCGATACCAAACTATTTTCATTGCATTGCAATACAAATTACGGGCCGGCGAATTGGATAACTAAATAATTCATGCATTATTTCCTGTTTATTTCTCACGTCCGATGAATCAATCAAAGCCGATGCAGTAGACTGGCTTGTTTCAGAGAGAGAGAGAGATGCTTAATAACCAAAATAGTTTACCTTTTTCCAAGAGATAGGTAACATCTTTACGTCATCTTTAGAACCCCAAAATCTGCTACTGCAATGTTCTATTTATTGAGAAAGAATTTAGGCTTTTACATGAGAACCTACATTTTATCTCTCAGTTTACAAACTTGGCAAATTATTAACTAGCTCACTGTTGTACAAAACGGGAAAAAATTGTTTAATCCAAAGAAGCAAAAGAGATACATAACTCCTAAATTGATGACAATAATTATACCACGGATGATCTGATAAATATACTCTCGGAAAGACAGCGATAACAACATTAACTATTACTACGATTATTATTATTATTATTATTATTATTATTATTATTATTATTATGCAAGCATCTTTTATTTCTTAGCTAATAAGTCATTTTCAAAACAAAGTTTACTGATGGATTGTCCTAGAGTGGTCGGATCCTTACGTGTGGGTGCAATTAATTCGAGTACAGTAGTTTTTAGGTTAAAACATCAAATACGGCAGGTGGTAGGTACTATTCACTGCAGTGTGAGTTTGTTATTGGAATATTGGAATAACGTAGTCGTTCAAAAATGGTTAGGAAAGAAGACGTGTGATAGTTATTACAAACCGTGCAATTATTAGTATATATGATTCAATAAGTTTGAACTACTTTGAGATAAAGCATCGAGATGGCATGTCTGTTATTCGGTTCTGAATGATTATGAACCACTGCAGTTAGTACACTGAGAAAAAACGTGTTTGTTTCCTGTTAAGTTTGGAAGGTACCAGTCAAAGAGCAATTAAAAGAGTGTTTTACCTTGTGAGGACTGCTTCTTAAGAGATTACATAAATGTCTGGTCAGTTTACTTATCCCATACCAATGCCAGTCTGAGAATTTTGTTTTCTTGATTCATCAGAGTGCTCTTTGCTTAAATAGAATGGGTGCTATTTTGGTATGCCAAGTTCGCAGCTTGGATACTGTCTTATGCGAATGTGCTGTTTCTTGAATAGATGAGCACGTCTACATTACATGCTTAGGAATACATGCTTTAACTTGTTGACTACGGTCTAATTTTTTTTAAATTGCGCAGTTTCCGAGCAGCATCAGCACCAAGTGGCGCTCTACAGTTTCGTATTTTGCATAGGTAAGATTTTTAAAGAAAAGAGTTTCCATGGTTTTCCTCACTGGTTGTACTGGCTGTTTAAAAAAGACCTTGTATATCTAAGGTATTGTTCAAAGTACTTTTAATTCCCTTTATTTTGGTGCATGATTGATGTGTGTAATATGGGTTATAGAGAATACAGCTTGGCCTTACTTTAGATGGCGCACTTTCAAAAACTGCTAGCTCTGCATGGTCATTTTCATTTAGTAGACTTCAGAGGCAAATTGTAAAAAAGGAGAATATAACTTTTGTTAACATTTAATATGGTTGGTAATTCATTCAATGCACTTTCAGAAGCTGATATTGCCTGGTCGTTTCTCTATTTTAATAACTGCAAAAGATGATGTATTTTAGACTAATTCAGACTGATTTTTTTTTAAAACAAAGCATTTTAGTTAGCTGTAACATAGAGGTATACCAATATCCCTTAGTAAATCTATGGAAAAACCTTGATATTTAAAGTTCAGTAACGTGAAATTTCTAAATGTTCAAGCATATATTTTTTCAGTAATCTTAACCTTAATGCACGGTTCTCTTTGGAAAACAACACATGAGCCTCGACAATCTTTCACCTACATGTGCTTTTACTTACGCACCTAAAAACAGGTGCTAATTTCAGTAATGATTTTTCCAAAGTAAAGTTCTTAGACTGCAATTCCGTCCACAAAACATTGTCTCTGTTTAATTCCGTTACAAATCGAACAAGATCTCAAAAGATCCGTTGTTTTTTGTTGCTGTTTTACTTTCATTATCAAACGATTAGAGTCCTCCAAATCCACATATACTCTATTTAATGTTCACCCAGTTCTAGACTGGTTCGCATATGTCCATTTTATTAGTACTGTGAGTCCTTAAAAAGCGTCTCCGATGCCTTTTGTGATGTTTATTCGAGATTATGAATCTCAAGAGCATAGGACCATAAACAAACAGAAACTATTTTGTTCGGGAGACCACGCGACATCGCGGGGGTATAAAATTGTCTCAATTATGGCTTTACCAAGATGGTGATCTGTCAATTTTTTTAACAGCCGAGTAATGTGAGTTCATAAACGTCTGTTAACAATACTATGTGTATGTGTAAACAACACACATATAAAACAAAAATTTAAAAATGTCCACGTCCTTACAAAATAAATTCAATATTCAGAATATTTCAGTAAATCAGCAAATACAAAGTCCTCATTTTCTAATTTTGTTTATCCAAAGCATTTTTTAAAATAATAGCTACATTGACAGCATTAGGTAAATGTAATCTTGCAAGTTTTCCATACAGAAAAAAGGTATTGTTTTTGGAAATAAAGGAACAATACAAAGTTTGGGTTTGTCTCTAGCTTGTCCTCCAAAACAAATGCGTCATTTAGTCGCAATGATCGAATTTCAGTGCAACTTATTTCCAGTTAAAGGGTATTTCCAAATTCTCTATTGTTCCGTTAGAAGAAATTGTAAAAGTAAGAGAATAAACTTATGTGAGTGAAACAATTTATATAGTAACTTAATACCTTCATTAAATTAAAACTGGATTAAGGCTGCGTTGTTTATGTTAAATCAGAATGTCCTACTTAAAGATGCATGACCCAATTCACCATCAGGCAATACGGCTCGCTTTGGAACATTTAGGACATTCCCAGTTTAAAGTCTCTTGGCTCAATCGAAAAAGCTATCCCCATCACATCGCAGGGAACATATTTACAGTGTGCCCTAAATCTGAGATCTAACCCTTTAAACCCTGCATTTCTGTCAGTTGTCCAACCCAACTACAGAACTTTATACGAAAATAAAACGAATGCTATTCCTGCTTCTGGCATTAGAATCTCTTCCTGCCATGACAATGAAAAAAAATGAACCTTTAAAAATAAAAATCGGTAATACAATGTTCAGCACATGAAGGAGCTTTTGATGTATAAATGTGTCTTCTATTTTAAATTTCCTGAACGAAGTTAACATTTATTATGAAATATAGCTCGTGTGCAACCTATTTCCACTATTTCCACAGAGTATTCTTAACCAACATCTGTACTGTTAATCACCCCAAATATCATTTATTATCTAACTGCCAATAATACACACCATTTGCATTACCTAGTGATCGGGAAACTTTATATATTATCATCATCATCTCATTGTTTGGGTTTTCTTTCTTTACCGCTTGTTGATCTTGAACCATTTTGGTACATAAATCATTTATCATGCAACTTTGTCTGTGGCGCTATTTTTTTTTTTATCCTAACAGTGCAGATGTGCCGTAAAATACTATCGGACTGCTCCTGTAAATCCAATAAGGAAAACAGAAGAATACTTGAGATAAATTTGACAAAAGGTAAGAAGCCATAGTCAGGTAAGACGATTAAGACTATAACGTCAGAATTTCCATAGTCCCTTTTTTACGGCGTATACATACAGTTGTATTGGATGCCCATTTGTCAAGATATAAAACAATCTTATGGTGCATTAATATTTTGAATCATACTGTTTGGGTGAAAGGTCTTTTGCATTGATCATAATAATACATATTGGGTGGATTCTACTCATTGGCCTTCGATTGTAAGATGCACATGGTATGCAATACTGGCAACTCTGTGCTTTTGTAAACATTATACTAAATTTGCTGTTTGTGAGATACCTTAAGTATTTCGAACTACATGGAATCCGCCGAAGCGAAGAATACAATGTAGAAATCTTAACGTTTTATTAGAATATCATCTATAACATTGATCCCTTTAATCCGGAAGAGTTCTGTTTACAAGAAAATGCATTCATACCCCGATCTGTGGGAAGTATTTAATTTAAATAGTTCTTTTTCAGGAAATATTTCATTGAATAGTTCTTTTTCATGAAATATCTCATTTAAACACTTCTTTTTCAGGAAATATCTCAGAGCATGAATGGTTACCGTTAGTCAATACATCAAAGGAAGCCGCCAATTCAATTGAAATATTGAAGATCAGTAAAGTACGAAAGGGAAACGGTGTCTGGAATGATATGTCGACCTTTTTATTTAAAAGAGAAATACTATTAACAATGATGGAAAAGGTCGTTGTCTATGCCTTCCTGTCAAGGATGTCAAGGATGTTATGTAAAACACCGGTCGTTGTCTCGGCCTTTCTGTCAAAGATGTTATGTGAAAAATGGTCGTTGTCTTGGCCTTTCTGTCAAAGATGTTATGAGAAAAACGGTCGTTGTCTAGGCCTTTCTCTCAAAGATGTTATGTGAAAAAACGGTCGTTGTCTAGGCCTTTCTGTCAAAGATGTTATGTGAAAAACGGTCATTGTCTATATGGTAGAGATTTTTTCCCCTATAGTTCTATTAATTCGCTTTTGTTCCAACGCATGTATAAATTTGAAACATGTGCATGGCCCGTACATTGAACTCATTCACACTTTAAGACGGTTAAATAAAACATGAAGAGTATTCAGAAAGAAAAGAAAATCCGTGAAAGATAAACAAAACAAATAATGCTCAATTTAGCATTACTTTCTATTGCACGTGTCTAAAACATTCCACATGAAATTAAACTTAAACGAATGTATTTGCTTGGAGGCCTGTATCGTATTGTTAAGTTTCTTCTGCATATAAGCGATTTTGACATTTAAAAAAGTAGACATCGTATGGTTCAATAGAAAATAATATCCTAACTAATTTGTTTTTGAGGCAAGACTTGTTTTCAGATGACCATGTAAAAAGTGAGATTTTACTAACATAACCTAAGTATAATTATCTCCACTTTTGAACTATTTAACGTTATAAGCTACGCAAAAGATATCACACCACTAACGATGTCTGTTGCTGAGTCCTACGATACTCTTTAAGAAAATGAATCATATTTTTCTCTAAATTTTCCTGGAGATTTGATAAACAGTGAATGATCTTATATTTGTTCAATAGAAAGCAGAGTCACAGCCTAAACAGAAATAACATGTTAACTGAGCTCAGACGCTAAGACTTTGTACCGGATATTAACGCACACATGTGTGATTCAGCTGGTTCAGGAAAGGTCAATTGCACTGAAAATTAAGTCATTTTATTTAAATGCAGCACTTTCCAGAAAATATAACATTACTGGTGCTGATCAATTTATATGTTGCTCAATTGTCTTGGCGTATTTGATTCTTATACATAGTACACAGGATTTTATAAGAAATAAGGAAGAAAATATATAAGGAATTTAAAAAGTGCCTTGAATAGGTTAAATGAGAAAATTCATTGCGAACACTTTTTTATAATAGTTAAGCGTCCTAGTTGCATGCATAGCTAATGCATTTTGTACAAAGAAATAAAACAGTATATAAATTAGTTCTTGGGTGTATATTTGTAGAATGCAACGCATAATACCCACTATATATATATATATATATATATATATATATATATATATATATATATATATATATATATATATATATATATAACACCAATTTTCGGAGTAATTAGTTCGTTTAGGAATCGAAATGTCGGGTGAGACAATTATTTGTCAGGTCCTTTTTCTGAATTATTGGGTCAAGGGCTCGACTATTTTTAAACTGACGGTTTAGAGATAAAGTTCGAAAACACATAAACATTTATAATTTTTCTAACGTTTGTAACCGGGTAATGTAGGCAGCATTAACTATAGACGATCTATTTTACAGACGCTATTGTTTTGCTTAGTTTCTGTACTACTGCTCCTACTACTACTACTGCCGATTTGGATATAGAAAGAATCATCAAATAAGAAGTGGGCACAATTTCATCAGTTTCGCGAGAAGCGGTGAGAGACAGAGGCAAGAAACGGAAGCAAGTGGCATCTTGATAACAGCGTAGTCTGGTTCCCTGCTTCGTATGCTCCCTGCGTTGCACTCCGCTATACGAATAGTATAGCGGAGTGCAACGCAGGAAGCATACGAAGCAGGGAACCAGACTAGACAACAGCGCAGGATTGGGAAATGTCGGCAGATGTAAAAAAACTGCTGAAGATCCAAGAAACATCTATGAGACCTGATTTTACCGTGATCAGGAGATATCAAGCAGGTGATTTTGTTGGAATTGACATTGTCATGGATTGCGAGAATGTAGGAGGCCTATGAGCGGAAATTGGCCAGATACCAGCCACTCATGAATGAGTGCCAGCAAAAGGATACAACGACTGTAATGTACCTGTGGGCATACAATACCGTGGCTTCGAAGCACAAAACTTTTGGAGTGGTTTTGGCATACATGGGAGTTACACCACCTAGTCGCAGGAACACATTTGAAAAGGCGAGCAAGCAAGCTGAGAGAGAGAGAGAGAGAGAGAGAGAGAGAGAGAGAGAGAGAGAGAGAGAGAGAGAGAGAGAGAGAGAAGAGCGATTGAAAATATAATTCCGGGCTGAGTCTAATGAGCTTAGTCGATTCACCCGTGGAAAGTGATGCTTGTGAGCGCCAAAAAGGCTCGAAGAAAGGTGATCCCCAACTGATGACGAAACATATGTACTGTGTACACAAACATACATGATTGAAAGCGTTTTCGTTCACACACAAGCACACCCTCACCCCCACCCCAACCACCCACACCCACACACACATAGACACCCTGGATGCATTTTATATAATAGGTACATACAATGTATACAACAAAGTTTGCCAAAGCCTGTATTAAATATTATCTGAATTTAATCCACTGTGACAGAAGAAAGACGATGCATCTATGACATACTTAGTAGACGGTTCCAACTCGATAAAAAACAAACTATTGGTATACAAATCCCTTTTTGGCTTAAAAAGAAGAAAATTATTCGATGATATAGAGCGCAGTATTGTATTCTTCTTCTTCTTCTTCTTCTTCTTATTTACTCAACATATCATTATGCCTATAATTATTAGAAACTTAAGGCATAACATTAGCTTTTATTAAATATATTCTGTAATAGATAGTCATGATCTTCAATTCATTCATACATTCGTAGACATTATCAACAATAATGTTAAAAATAATTCAGACAGCTCGTTTTTGAATACTTCCTACTTCTGACATATTTGTTTTAAAAGCGTTACACCATATGCTATTTCATTAGTCCAGATGAGGTTGGATACAAGTTTTATAATATGTTATTATGTGGTCAAAATGTTAGGAATTCATTAAAAAAATTTTCAGTAACCAATGAATTCTTAAAAATATCTTGGTAATATATTTGTCCAGACCGTTACAAATTATCAATTTGAATTCATCTAAGTATCTTACGTAATTTTTTCTTAGTTCCACATCATTAAAATGTATGTGCAGAATAATGTTTTTGATTCTGTTACGTCTTTGATGTGTAGTTATCAGCGTCACTTCACTTGTGTTTAAAATTAATGTCCATTCATGTATGTTTACGTTATTTGGAGCGTTCAATAATAGCTTTATGTAAATAAAATTTCGACAGTACTTTTAGAAGAGCTAATACCTTATAAGGTTGTGTCAACAACATGGAGATCAACCTCAGTATATCTTGTATGTCACTGTAGATTATTTATAAACATAATACATAACACTTAGGCTTAAACAGTTTTTTGCGGTAACAAGTCTCACACCAAGTCACATAACAAGTCATCTGACGTGACATTGTTTGTTGTTGTTTTGGGTTTAACGACATTTCTCAAAAACAAGATAGGCTATACATGGAGGAAATTCCCGGGAAAACGGTAAGACCACTGACCCATGGGAAGCTACAGGCAAGTTTTCTCACATAACCACATTGACCGATCCCGAGACTCGAACCCAAGGGGACAGATGTGAGGAGGCAAGCACTTTAGACCACTCGGCCACGCGTGGCCCCCTTTGGACTAGTAAAGTTTTAGTTTGGTTAAAGTCAACTATTATGATCATCTAAATCGAAAGCCTTCCAAACATCAACGAACAAAACTCAAACTAGACCTCCATTATTATCAGCTTTGATACATTTTTTAATCATACTACTAAGAGCAGCTTCACACGAATAATTTGGGCGAAAGCCTGATTGTCTATCGCACAACAGATTACGTTCATTAAGAAAAGCCATTAGGGGAGTGATGAGAATGGTTTCGAAAACTTTTGATAAGACATAAAGGACTGAGCTTGGTCTAAAATTGTTCATTTCATCACGAAGACCACACTTATGAAGAGGTTTGAATTTAGCCTTTTTCTTTAGTCAGTAGGGGCCCCGGGTGTTAGGGGTCTCGGGTGACCGAGTCGTCTAAGGCGCTTGTAGATCACTCACACATGTCACTCCTAATCGCGTGAGTTCAAGTCTCTGCGCGACTAACGTAAATATATGGCAACGCTTGCCATTTGCTTCCCGTGGATCGGTGGTTCTTTCCGGGTTCTTCCTCTACCAAATATGCTGAGCAGAAAATATAACCTATCATGTGCTGAAAAATGACGTTAAATCTCCCAAAACCAAAACGTTTTGCCAGGAAAGATATTTTTTAAAATACTAATATTGATATGTGCTATACTTTCTGAAATAAAATGAGCGCTGTCATCAATAATCTTCTAAACTTGTAGGTATTTAAGTGCTTATTGTCATGTTTGCTATTATCAGGATTATTTCTTTACAAAAGGTGTGAAGGTTCATAATGTTCATAAGGATCAACTGGTTCTTTAATTAGTAGTATTAGAAGTTATAAATAGTTACTGAGCACATTGGCAATATTTCCATTTTTATTGGTGAATGCATTAGCTTTTCTTAAGGTGCAGCAATTATTAGAATACGAATAATGAGAACAACCTTTACCGGCTACTAATTGTTTCTGAAATTTCTTTGTTCTTATTCAGATTTTTTTCTTCTTTGTTCTTATTGAGATTTTTTTGATAACCTAATATGAGCCATACGGCATCATTTCTCGCTTTGTTTTTTATTTTTAAGTTAGTGTTGTTCAGAGTTCTAAATTGGGCACTTATTTTTTTAGTATGTATGATTTTGTGTGTAAGCCAGTTTGGCTGATTAACATCATGGTAAAGTATATAATTTTTTTAAAAGGAATATGCCTATCTGTGGCATCTGCGTACCAAAAATCTAAAGCATTATTGACATCATCAAGCATTTTATTATATCCCATTGAACTTACTTTAATTCATCTTGGAATTTCTCATTACAATTTGTAAAATATCTATGATAAGATGTCAGTGGATGAAAGCATTGGTCTTGCGTGTTAAAAATGTGGGGTGTTAATCATTCATTCCATTGGAGGAAACATCCATAAAGAGCACTTTAGTCGAGGAACTGGAACAAATATGGCCGATTAGAGTTTGATTTTTCCAGGGACAACCTTAGCTGATTCAATTACAGGCTGAGCCAGTCCAAATGACGCCATGTAATTGGACTAATTATATTTAATAAACGTTCATTGCATAACTAGCCATAAAACTAAAGAACATATAAACCAGACAAAGCGGACAAAAACCAAAAATATCAGAAACACTTGACTGTTGCCTGTATTATAATTTATAGAATTATGATAAAATGTAATGTGGCCTTAATTTCCGCCAAGTAACGGGCAAAATGTGGATAATAATAATAATAATAATAATAATAATAATAAGTTTCAATTGTTTAAAACTAATAGATGCATCGTCTGGTATATTCATTGCCTATGTTCGTGTATTTAGTTCCATATGGTAAACCAGAAAGACGGTTATATAATATACAAAACAACTGTTATGATTTGCACAGGTACCTGCAAACTGGCATACAAATAGTTTGTTCTAGGCTTTTAAACATGGTCGGATAACTTTAGCCCCTTTGAATGTTCAGATGTATTTACTTGTAGTGTCTTAAACGAAAAACAATTCCTATTTCTAGTTTTCCAAATGAGACGTAATTATACCCATTATTGATATCAGAAGATTCTAAATGCTCGTTCAGCAAATAATAATAATAATAATAATAATAATAATAATATTATTATTATTATTATTATTATTAATAACAATAATAATTAAAATAAAGCATCCTCGGTAAATGTACATTTTCCAACCACATTTGCAGGTGTTATGGACCGAAAGGCAAGGGAGTAGATAGCAATGAAATTTTAATATATTTGAATGAGTAGTGTTTCTCTACAAAAGGTAGATTTAACATTTATTGTGCATATAGTAATTAATTTATGTCTAAAGCCACATACCCGCATTTATAATACATTCATATACGAAGAATCTTCCTTCTGTGTCAAAGGCTTGTGGATTTTTGGACAGAAACAGAACTATGGAATATTGACTTTGAACGTGGCGTTGCAAATATTAATCCATAATGATTGAAATAACTTTTGGCAGAGGTACATATGTGTATCAAGTCAAGTTTCATCCCTGTATCCTACATGGGTCCAGACACAATTGGGCTCAGTCTTTGCTTTAGATCTTGATAGCGCTCTGTACTGCAACTCCAATACATTCTATTACAAGGCATGCGTCGGTAACAAGTTCTTTCCCTCTATTCCTAACATATTTAGAGTTAGATAATATAGGCTAACATTTTTGTAAATGGCAAATTAACATACTTTGTTTATAGAAAGTGTTCAGTTAGGCAAAGGAACAATACTAGAGCAATACAATTCAATCTGTGCCTAAAACATTTACATTATTATGTACAAAATCATCTTAGTTCAAACATTTTTTTGTGAGGCTATCGTGCAATGCAGACCTGTCACACTATAAAGTGTCGGTTTCATGTTAGCTGCCAGTAACGTACCCTTGCTCTTACCGCGCATTCTCCCGTTAATTTAAAACAGAACAATAAACTGCCTTTGATCATGCAGACAGCCGTTGAGCCACGGCCAGAAGTATGAATTTCATATGAAAGTGCACATTGAAGAGATCGAGTACGGTCTAACAATATGTCATTTCAGTGCGCTTTAATTTGATTTTTGTAGTGTTATTATATTTTTACATCCCATATATGTTTGTTTTTTTTAATGACAGTTTTCCTTAAATGCAGGACTAGCGTGTACAGTTTTCGAAGGGCGATGTTTTATTAGATTCCTTTGCTGATTTGACATATAGGTCCTTATGATCTCGTGTGAATAATACCGCGCATACGAAAGTAGATCTTGTATGATATGAGTTGGCTAAACCGGCAAGAATTTGTCATACATTCATATGACATACTTTGCTAGATTAAGAAAACAATATCGCAGGATATATGTAAAGGACAAAGAGATACTGGCAGAGATAATTCAATCTACAAAGAACACAAGCCAAGGGTTTGCCAATAAAACATTAAGCAATACCATTGTATTCCTTTCACTAAGTTCTACTCTGCTTGAAACGTTGTTAACTTATATAGAAAAATGATGGAATGCTAAACATAGGATACAATTTTGTGACATAATTAGAAAGGTGATCTATAAAATGGTCTCGTGAGAGGGAACATTAGCTACATACAATTGGTTCCTTTTGGTGGCTCTGCTGTTGGAAGACCCGGACTCAATGTTGCCAGTTTATCCATCCCGGATTGTGCCGTATATAATTTATGGTGTCACTTAACAGCGAAAATCACAAAAAGGAACAATGATTTACACAAAGTGTTTTTGTTATTTTATCTCCTACTGTTTGAAAGCGCTTTCGGTGAAGTTCTTTTACGAATTTTCTAGTAACAGCATCATTATTTGATGGTGGGTTGGCATCATTTGTACCAACTTTGAAGAGCGTCATTACACGGTGCTTTATGTCAAGTTTGGAAGATTTCAGTTTTGAGACCTTGCTATTACAAATGTCCATGATTTTGATACAACACTAAACGTGTTAACATTTTGAAAAAGTGTTATTTTAGACCCACAGTTTTTTGAACCCATGGGATACCTATACCCAAATCCAAATGCATATCTCAGTCGTCCTTTGGACAATAGTCATTGGGTAGCATACTAAATATGTTTCAGAATATTCATATATTGTGAATTGCTTTTGTTTCCTAATGTATCACTTGATCAGGATATCATATATATATGCAGATCCCATATACAGTATGTGTATTTCTTCTGTCATAAGCACCTGCTCCGTCGTTTTCTCTCGGGGATGCGAATAGGCCGGATGCACACTTCTGTATGACGTGAGACAGGAGACCGGAAACACAGTGGCTCTGTGGTTGACGTGCCGTAACCACCAAACCAAACCAATTCAATGATGAACAGCTGAAAAGGAGGGGGAGGAGGGCGCAGCCTAATAAATTTGATCTGCTTCTAATCAGAAGCAGATATCTATAGTAAATTTATACAAAATTTAATCAATGTTTGAGGGGTAGGTTTGCCATTGGATAAATATGGTATATTTTAATATACTTCTTGAAGACTGTCTTAGCAGGCAGCAAACTTTAATTGTATCCAATCTGTCAGCATTTATGCAATTGATATGAAATTATGTACGATGGGTAGATGTATAGAAGATATGACTACATATATAAGGAGAAGAGACATGGCCAAACAAATAACCTTTTAGCTTAAATTTGTTTCATTCCATATATTATTAATCCAATTTATGGTTATGAAAACATAATCTAGGTGACCAGTCTATTCACCTCATCCACACACTGTTAGCTGCAAAAGAGCAAGCTTCTATAACTGATTAAAGTGTCTGGGAAGCCATTGAATTAGACTGATGTTTGCACAATATGTATGCTCTCTCTGTTGCCCAGAATGTTATATCCTAAACGTTTAACAATGTAGAAAAAACATGTGAAAAATATGCTTAAAAAATTTTATTTCCTGGAGTCTAGTGGTTTTTGTTGAATCGTGCTACCATGGGTTTTGTTAAAAAAAATTCCGAGTCCAAAAGGATTTGCAATGTGCAAAATAAATTACCATGAAGGACACTTTAGATGCAGGCTGTGGTTAATATTCATGCCTGTAGGCACTAGTAATGTAGTACAACCTTTGGAGATCATTTACCTGCCTGGTCAAATGGCGTCGTATTGAACTGAATTTAATACACAAACCATTATTGTCTTATCAGACTTGCCATGGATATGAAGTTTAACCTTTGGACGCCAAAACCTACAGGCTTCTTATTTACCGCATGTGCATACCATCTACAAAATTTGGTCAAGGAACTTGCTCAGGAACAAAGCTTTTCAGAACAATCAATGATTCTCTCAGTAACAATGGACATTACCTTTAGCAGTTGGCCCCAAAATTAACTGTCCTCTTCCACACCTTAAGTGCATTTCCTCTACAAATTTAATAAAGATTGATTGTCTTGACCTAGATTCGTTATGCAAAGCTATTTTTATTCTTTTAGTTACGGTGACCGTTACCATTTACTTTTTGATCAGAAAACAAAACATTCTTACCCAAGGCTTGAACAATATCACGAACAATTACATTTCTTGAGCTACCAGTATATTTTACCATATTAGTCACATACAAATGCTTGCATTACGATTTCAAACTCCATCCAGCCTACTTTAATTATATATTTATCTTTACTTTCCACCACGCAATGTGCGTGATAATACAATTATATATGGGGATCATTTCATTCAAATCAAATGCAAGATTTAGCTCACTGCATACATTTGCAATGCCATCTTATTAATGTTACACTCCTGTCAAATTGATTTATTGGATCCACCCAAACAAAGCACAAGCAATATAACCAAAATACAAGGGAAATGAAATCTGATTATGAAGTGGCACAAAGGGTAGTGAGTGTATGTCAGATAAAGCTGAATTTTTACTGCCATTATTATTGATATTGCTGTTATTGGGGTGAAAAATGTTATGCATCGTTGTACGGGGTGTCGCTTGAGTTTATTTAACGGGACGTTCGCACAAAATCCAAAACGTCCTAGGTAGTTTCGTACCTTAGAGCTTTGTCCCTCAATTTCTGTTAATACTTTTACAATGGTTTGTCTATTTTCTTTCATTTACGAAATTTCCTGTTTGTTTCTCGAGTTATTATCCATCACTAAACAGATGGGTTATGTTGCTTAAAAAGCCTCTGTTGATAGTGCATTTCACTGAATTAAGCATGCTACGGACCATATCAACATTGTGAACTCCTGCTCTCAGAATCCTCATTACATCATGATTTTTTTTTTCTGTCTTGGAGGGATACAGCCTTGTTTTCAATATTGCAGTGCCTTTCTTCCCGACTTCAGTCTTCTCCGGTTTCAGTAAATGCATCTGCCATAAACGAACAGTTTTAAAGCAGGTATGTTAGGTGTATGCTAACTTGATTGGACATGCAAATGAAATGACAGACGGGGTGATATTTAAACTTTATTCCTATTCATTTTTAGTTTCAAGTTATGCGTTAGACAATTCTTTTAAAAAAAGAAATAATATGCATACATTTTGTAGTTTTAATTGGTTGCGAAATTTAACTGAATTTATTTTTATTTCTTCATAATGTTTAAAATTTGCTATTATTTTCGCAATTGTGCACTTTCCGATTTAATTGTATTTCAGATATTCGTTACACATGTTTGTGTGATTCTTTTAGGCATAAAGTTTTTTTGTACATTTTTCTCTTTATCTTCTCTGCATTGTAAATTATTCGAATAAATAATTCCAAGAATCATTCAATAAGGTTTTAGACACCTGTAAAATTATACATGAGGCAAATCTCAATATCTCAAATTTCAGACAAATACGACACGCAGACTTACTTCAGATAACAATAATTGTTAATTCTGAAGCCAACGTGTTAATGTAAATTTGTAAGAAAACATCGTGTAATGTTTATATTTATATGTATAAAAATATTGCATTTGAAAATATTTATATTTTTTTTATATCCTAATTCGTATTTATGGCATGTATTGTTAGTACAAAATCAGGACGTAATGTTTAGAAAGGAAGCCAACTTTGTATGCAGTTCTCCTTTCATTATGCAGACATTGGATAAATATATTGTCAGCGTGAATTATATGACAGTACAATAGTTCAAAGGCTGAATACCGCATCTTTCAAACTTAACAATGCATATATTAATCCAAACATTTGCATTTTTTTGGCAAGAAAAGTATACATTATGAAGGGAAAAATGAACGAGAGGAGTGAGAGAACAATAAACAAATAGTTTCATAATAAATTTTGAGAATGTTATTGTCATACAACAAATCAGCGCTGGTTCGTATGATTTTGAAATCGACCATAGATGTTGTCCTAAACAAGTTTCATTCTCTTTCATCTCTATCTGATGCGTAGTTTCACACCAGGTTTAGCATTCATTGTCGACCAGGCAAGAACAACGAGTTTGAGTCAGCGCTTGTAGATGGTAATGATTCATTTGGAGGCGGACCTACTGAGCCCGGTGCAAGACTTGTTGCATTGGTAAAACGGGGTGTAATGCACTTCCGACATGCCCATGGAAGCTAAGAAATCTCACGGTTGAGGAAAGAGAGTCAGAAGAAGACCATCTACAACAGGAACAAGAGGAATACAAACAGAAGATAGAGAAAGCGAGATTAACGAGCCTCACATCAGTCGGAACCGATGAATGGAGGCAGGATCGATGGGCTTTGAGGTTTTCCTGGTAGTGGAGCCAGGTTAGAAAGTGACAAAATTAGAAACAGACCATATATGGGATATAAGGGTAGTCGGCAAGGGCTTGATCAGTAGGAATGGGAGTTGGCCAGTAAGGGATAATGCATGTCTGTTTTAAGGTTTGTTTGACCTAGCCTAATTAATTGCCTTATAGTCCTTGAACAACATATCCTGTCCAATGCCCACACGGTCACAATTAAGTGCTTGCATGGATGGCAAGTAAAAGCGTAATAGTGTCTTGGCAGCAGTTCCAACCCTTTCTATTCCTCTTTAAAAGATTTAATCAAAATTTACATTGTACTTTCCATGGTCAGCAAAAGCTTCTAAATATAGAATCAGACTTTCCAATGTACTTTCCAATTTTTAAAAATTGACACTGTTACCTGTCTGTGCTCGTACAAAAAAAAAAAAAAGAGTGAAGCTAACAAGCTTTGTAAATTTAACAAAAAAATTTATTGCCCTAGAAAAACAAGTTAAAAATATGAAAAGGACTTACGGTTTATGAATCAAATCAAAAAATTAATCCAATAATTAAAGATATAAGTCCTATCACTAAAAAGTTCTAAATGAATCAAAGTTCGAATCCCGACGAAGTTCCAAGATGGAAGGGATGACGTCCTCTATAACCTGTTTTATGTTGTCGTGTCAACAGTTCCTTGTTGAATTTTATGAATAATATTCCGACTTTAGAATTCCGAATAATTTTCAGTAAATGTCTTTGTCCAAGAATTTGATGAGCACTAGATAAAGTCTCCAGGAAAAATAAATTATTTTAAATAAAAAAACTCAATTCAACTGGCAACACAAAATAATATCTTTGAGCCCGAAGGTATGAATTACGACGGACTAGAAAAACACTATGATACGACACTTTAACTCCACTTAAAACATAGAACGGACCACGTGATAGGGTGACGTGATCACTTAGTCCGAGCGACGCAAAACGATTATATGCCAGCTGTCACGTCCGCCATGGACGAATTCGATTGTACTGAACGAATCTTACTAAAAGATTCAATAATAAAAAAAAAAATTAAAAAAGTTGTTTACAATAGAGCTGAAACGGGCCCTGAAATCTAGGTCACAATAAGATACAATGTATCTACGAATTGCCTATTTATCAGGTTAAAAAGAACTGAACTGAATTTACTGGAAAATGTCAAATCCAGTGAATAAAGTTTTCAATACAATAACATGTAATGAAATAAAAATAAAATAAAAGAGAATTTAAAACTAACACACAAGCAATTAAATTACATATACGTAACACTTCCTCCCATAAAGAAAAAGAAAGATTTATATAATAAAGCTTTCTCTTTACCATATGTTAAGTATACATGAGGTAAAAAAAAAAATTACATAAGAAGAATTCTTATGCATTATACAAAGTGTACATGAAATAATATTCTATACACGAGAAAGTGCATCTGCTATATTAAATTGTCTTTTCCATTGATGTGCCTGATGTTAAGATTATATTCCTCTAACAACAAACTCCACCTTAATAATCTTTGATTTTTGTTTGTTATCTAGTCGATGAAAGTAAGGGGGTTGTGATCACTAAACACAACAATCGGAAAAGGAGCTGAACTAATGTAAACTTCAAAATGCTGTAATGCCAATATTAAAGCCAAACATTCCTTCTCGATTGTTGAGTAATTTCTTTGGTGCTTATTTAATTTCTTAGAAAAATAGCACACTGGATGATCAACACCATTTCTATCTTCTTGAATCAAGAACGTAACTGAATTTACTAGAAAATGTCAAATCCAGTGAATAAAGTTACCATTACAATAACATGTAATAAAATAAAAATAAAATAAAAGAGAATTTAAAACTAACACACAAGCAATTAAATTATTTATACGTAACAACACTCAAGGCACAAAATCGCACCTTGTAATTTACAATGTGTTTTCCAAGTTCTAAAGGATATGACGTCAGGTCTAAATACAGAATCAAAATTTGCATCTTTAAAATATTTCAGAATGTGACATCTGGCAAACGGCATCATAGGTGTTTGTCAGTCTAAATAGGTATTGGTACCAAGACGAAAATCTGTTCTATTAAAATAGGTGTTGAGCAATTACAATAGGCGTTGGTCAGTCAAATATGTACTGGTAGATTGGGGTCAGTTCTTGTCTCTCCATAGATGTGTCCTTCTTACTTTGTTCGAGTTCATTAATCACAATATTTTCCCGAAATTTTAAAATTCCATAATCCTCACAGTTTGCTCCATTGCACAGTTACCAAAAGTCCTATAGTGCTATACGTAATGTTAAATTTCCATATGTCCTATTGAGTCATTTCTTCAAAATGGCCGCCTAATGTTCAACTCATAGTATCATTTTATGTTAATCCCATATCGTCTGCCGTAACTACTGATATTTCATGAAACACATGCTTTCAGTGCAGAATATCGAACTAGATCAGCAGAAGGAAGCCATAACTGCAATGCATTCAGTCTGTGATTTCAACTAGCAGATACCATCATTTCATCACTTAATAACACAGGAAAATATTCATTTATAATTAATGTAATTAAGCGCCTGATATAAAACATTGCTGGTTATGTTGGTTCACAGTATCGATTAAGATCGAATGGTAGGGAACGAGTTAAAAGGAAAACAAGAAACACGTCCATGATGCCACTGTACAGCTGGAAATTTAAACGACAGAAAAATTTAGCGATAAGATATCAGTATGAATATTTAGTTTGCATATTTCATTTAAATTTACCTCTCCGGCGGCCTAGTGGTTAGAGCGTCCGCCTCGGATGCGGGAGGTCGTGGGTTCGATCCCCCGCCGAGTCATACCAAAGACTTATAAAAAAGGTACTAACAGCTGCCTCGCTTGGAGCTCAGCATTAAGAGTTAGTGTTAGGACTGGTCGGCCTGGTATCAGGATAATGTGATTGGGTGGGACATCATGCTGCATGTCTGCGGCATGATGCCCCAGTGCTAGACATCACTATAAACTGCACACTGCAGACATCGTAGTGATATGACTGAAAAATTGTTAAAGCTACGTTAAAAATCCAAATCTCTCTCTCTCTCTCTCTCTCTCTCTCTCTCTCTCTCTCTCTCTCTCACACACACACACACACACACACACACTCACACACACACATACACTCATTTAAATTTAATTTAATTTGTTTGTTGGCTTTTTTCAGTGATTCTAAGTTATGTATATCTATTTATAATTGACCTAAGTAAAAAACCAGAAACATTTGTTTCTGTAAATAACATAATACATAGCTAATATTTGTCTAAGATTATAGGCTAAACAACCAAATCATTATTGATTGTAGTACACATGCTTATGTGAAGATGAGTCTAGTACATCGGTTTTTTACTTGGAAATTCTGAAACGTGTTGACCTTTATTTATTCAAATTTTCAATCACAGGATTTACAAAGTGCTCAATAAGATTCTTGGACTGTAACGTTGATTTGGAATTATAGTGAATTCAGACAAGGACATTTTGTCTTATACATGAAAAGACTGTTAGTACATTGCCACAATCCAGGCCTTTGGCATATTAGCGCATTCAAGACTACAGGCAAATCAACATATTTAATATTGGAATTTATTTGAAACACCACAGATGGAATGAACGAATGAATGAGTGAATGAATAAATGAATTCAATTGGAACTTCATACATTTGGACCTGTGGTATAAATTTTAGGACTATCTATGATTTAATTCTAAATACTCTTAAGTTCTTTATATTCTCTGAAAATAAATTATTTGTTGAATAATACAAAACTTGTTGGGTTTGCTTCTTTCTGTTACTTAGTTTAAGACCATACAGTCGTAACAGTATGAAGATCCATTGAAGAGATTGAGGAGAAAGAAAAGAGAAATAGGCCATGATATAAATGTATCGAAAAGCGGAAATATTCAGTGGTGGGGAAATTGTTTTTAAGTATTTAGCTATCTCAGAGTGAGACCTCTGAAAAATAATCACTTCAAAAAATTTATGACAATAAACACTATATCCCCTCTTGATCCTCCATCGCTAAAATAATTTGGGAGAACAGAAATTTCGAAGACCAGTTTATAAAATTATGTAGGTTGTTAAAGGTTCTAAGTATATGGTTTACCATTTCGGGAGAATAACATAATAAAATTGTTGATAGTTGCGTGCCAGTTTGGGGTCTGAAAATGGTATACGTTCATATACCAATTTCAATTCATATTTGTGTGCCTCTTTGGAGTCCCAAAATGGTATCCACAGTAAATTTCAAAGAGCACTATTACATAATATGAGAAAGATATATAATTCCATTTGGGTTTTCATATATAATCGAAGTAAAACTTTGAGAGCTGAAAAGCGTCAACGTCGTTTTAGAGGTCTATAAACAGCGCACGGGAACAAATTTGACATATTCGAACAATTGCGGCTGTTCTGTAGACGTTGATGATTGCATATACATACTGGAATGACGAACACCGACATCCGAGAAGAAGAAATATGTTTCGTGGAAAGACAGCCTTTACATATGGAATTAATTTTCCAAGGAGACGAAGAAATAGCAGAAAGTACCACCCATCCCCCAAACCCCAACAAACTATGCTAGTCGCTTCCAAACTAGGCAAAATTATTGCAACGAAGGAAACAAGGGCATCTCAAAATTGTGTACTGCAAACGCTGAATTATAATGATCCTGTTGATAGCATGATTTCTAATTGATAGCATGATTTCTAATTGATAAAATTATTTCTAAATGATAGCATGATTTCTAATTGATACTTGCAGCACATTTAAATCACAATGATAGTTTTACATAAAGTAGTGAAGGAAGTATGAATATGCATATGATATAATAGATAAAGATATTGTTACTGGAAATTAACGTGGAGAGTGCAAGCGCTATATATATATATATATATATATATATATATATATATATATATATATATATATATATATATATATATATATATATATATATATATATATATATATATATTCAGTATGTTTATACATTGGGAGAAATCAACGTTTCTTGTTGCTAACTTTAGTAGACTTTGAATACCTAGTAATCTGACGAATTCCGCGATCACAAATACCATGAAATCACCTACTGACTGCTTCACATAAGAAACACAAACTGTAAAAGTTTAATTTGTACAACCAGTCCTTCTATAGCCATGACAATTGAATGGAAAATTTATATTTTGTGAAACATTGGAAGACAATTGGAGTATAATACCATTAGGGTAGATGGAGAATAATTTTTTATCTAGAGTTTATGTTGTTTATAGTTGTAATGATAGTATAAATAGTATTGAAAATTAAAATTAAAGTCTTGTCTGTAAAGTTAATCGGCGTAGTTATTAGTTATAACATTAAGTTCAGAGATATGTAAATTTGTTTTGTGGTTCTCATGTCATGAAAAGCTTTCTCATACAAGGTACATTTTGTCAACCAAAGATATTTCTTTTATCATAATTAACATTGACAGTTATAATGTTTAAATAAGTGAAAAGATAACATGACTTTTATTCTTATCCCTGGATCATCGCTTGGAAGCAACCGAGATTCGTACCTTTTAACCACACCTTGGTTGAAGGAAATGAGAAGAACTATATATGTTTCCAGTAGAGCCATTGAAGGAGACTTGTTCCTGGGTCATCACTTAGAAACTTATGATATCCCCTGTAAATGGCTACATATCGATTTGAAGGAGATGCGGAGACAAAATAAGACATATATTCAGCACAGACCCTGGGTGGTGCCCCTGTGATTAGGAACGCGAC
Organism: Megalonaias nervosa; assembly: GCA_016617855.1. Lineage (NCBI taxonomy): Eukaryota > Metazoa > Mollusca > Bivalvia > Unionida > Unionidae > Megalonaias > Megalonaias nervosa. Next base: position 54,401 of record JAECUM010007414.1, on the reverse strand, counting down.
CATGACTGAAATCATAACATGGAATTTTAAGAACCCTATCCTTGAACTATATATACATATACATGGGCGAAAGGGAATGTATGAATATATGCACTTGTACATCCAACACATATCTTGGGTCATGCCCCCAGCGTAGGAGACTTACCTTTGGCTCATAACTTGGAAACTGTCAAGATTCCCACAATATAGCTATACATGCACTGACTGGATATGAACAAAGAACTATACATCTGTAGTCTTGGAACAAATTGCCCCTGGATCAGGCCATACCCCTACCCATATGGACTGGAAACATGGCTATATTTCATGCAATATTATTTTCCTAATTCTAGGTATTTTCCTGTAACTCACTTTGGATAACATTGAATTTGACTCTTACCCAAGCACTCATTCAGTGTAAAAACTGTACAATTGAGACTGTCCACATTCGTCTTGACGAAAATGTGGAAATAGTGTGTATGTGTGTAAGTTTGTACAAATTATTACAAAAGTAGTATGATTGGAATGTTTACTGAAACCAGCCTATTGTCTTGACGGTGTTTGTAGATTTTGTCAGAGTTATAGCGTGTTGTTCGTTCTTGAAGAGAAAGGTCACATATTTAGAGTTCAGTTACTTTAAGGGTGCTGCTTTTAACTCTGGATCTGACAGAAGAATGACATGAACACTGGTAAACATTTACACATTTGTTAGACAAGGGTGTCAGATTTGCCATTTTCAAGGTTCTCATTTAGAGGTAAATGGTGGACATTACTATATTTATGTTAAGCAATAACTTCAAAACATCTGAATCCAATAATATACAGAAAGCGTGTTACAGCAGTACATCATGACTTGATATTGCCACTTGGCACTTTCATGGAACTATTTGTCAGATCCGGTCTTGGGTCTCAGGTCAATACAAATTTTTGTGCGTGTCCACACTGTCATCCAGAGGCCGTTGTTAATGATCGTGAATGAAATGCTTCCACTTTAAAATCATAGCACGAGGGTGTAATATGTGTATCAATGACAAGGTCTTATCAGCAAGATCAAACTCATACGTAAAGCTTAATCATTGTTGATTTAGAGTGCAACTAAAACGTCGTTGAAGATAGTCTAATTAAAATTATGTTTCACTCCTAACTTCTGACTGTATCATTTATGATTCTTGGTATTCTCGTTATTGCCATAGACCAACATTATCATCTTTTGTGTCTGGGCTCTAGCTCTCAAATTCGCAGGGGTAGGAGGTTGAAAATGTGTTTGTTCATGCATGATGACCTAAGGTCATGTCATATTAGCACACGTTCTTTTTATATCAAATATTAAAAGTCAGCGTCATTTTTCATGGTTGGGTTATAGTTCGGAAGCTGTTTAAGGTTCGAAAAAATATTTTGGAGAGTATGTCTTGTAACACTGTCAAGATCCTATCTGCAAAGTTAAAGACACTTTCATCTCAAGGCAAGTTACTTGTGATGTCATGGCTGTATCTTTAAGCCATTAAAAGTAGTATTATCAAACATTTTATAATTTTACATCCTGACTTATTGTGACCTTGATAGTCTTAGCCACATACGTACGGTCACATGACAATATACATATACTTCATGCCTAGTCTTGAACTAACAATCCATATTTAGCCAGATTAAACTGAATATACTCATATTCACAATCTGACAGTGATTCATATCACACTGTCATGGTTCACAATCTGACAGTGATTCATATCACACTGTCATGGTTCACAATCTGACAGTGATTCATATCACACTGTCATGGTTCTATTTAAATGTAAAGGTATTCATCTTTTGTATTGGGGCTGTAGCTCTGAAGCCGTTTAAGATATTAGGAATAATATGTGTAACATAATACAGGGAGTGTGCTGGATACCATGTTCTGTGTCATTTCTCAAGGTTAAGGCCAAGGATAAAACATTTCCTGTGTCATATTAAACTAATATATGACTATTTATGCGTTTTACATCCATCTTAAATTGGGAAAAAGTATATTAACACAATATCCCTACATCGCTCTGTTAAAATTTGATTGTCAAGTCCTTAACTTTTTCAGCTGGAGAGATTTCAATGAATTTTCGACATTCTGAATCTAATAGGAAATTAAAATAAAAAAAACCCCAAAACCCCAAAACCCCAAACAAAAAAAAAAAAAAAAAAAAAAAAAAACCCAACAGAAAAAACAATCAAAGCAAAGCAAAAATTTCTGAAAATTTATGCAGCAGTACTCCATTAAATTCACATCCATGCAAGTACTACATCGCTACTTGGTAATAGTCCTCGAAGAACGGAATTGACCATAAAGTGTTCATTGCTATGCAGATTAAGGCATGTTAAGGCACTGAAAGCAGGAGTGCAATCTTGTCCTCAGTGTTTAATTTGCTTGTTAACTTGCGCTGATTAACCCGAGTCAAGCAATTACGGACCTATAATTCTGAGATAATGGCCGATTCATGTTCCTAGTAATAAGTAAAATTAGACATATCACTGTACCGCCATGCCTCAAGACTGCATCCAGATGAGTGGAGCATTCCCAATTACCATCATATAGGGCCTAGACATCAACTCGTACCCCCCACGATTTATCACTACAGGTGTAATCAACTGAATCGTATCGTTATTGTTGGGCGCACACAAATAATAACAAGTCTGAAAAAATATCAAGTAAGAAAAACGTATTTATGTTTCAAACCTGGTATTAAAATTATCGAGTTATATTATGTATGTATGTATGTATGTATGTATGTATGTATGTATGTATGTATGTATGTATGTATTATGTATGTATGTATGAATGTATGTGTGTGTGTGTGTATGTAAGTATGTATGTATGTATGTATGTATGTATGTATGCATGCATGCATGCATGCATGCATGCATGCATGTATGTATGTATGTATGTATGTATGTATGTATGTATGTATGCAGACTCGGCTGGTTACGTGTGCGAAGTGCGCGATGCACACTGGCGCCGAATATGTGCCAACCCTTCTGAAAGGCGCCAAACAAAGGTTTGGAAAGGCGCCCAACACTCATCGCACACACAAGAAAAACACCACGCGCCGGGCCTGTATGTATGTATGTATGTATGTATGTGTGTGTGTGTGTGTGTGTGTGTGTGTGTGTGTGTATGTATGTATGTATGTATGTATGTATGTATGTATGTACGTACGTATGTAAGTATGTATGTATACATGTGTGTGTATGTATGAATGTATGTACGTACGTATGTATGACTGACTGACTTTATTTCCTCTTGAACAGAATGTATGCAATCGTCCGTGTATTATATATATGCATTCTGTTACGACTCCAGGTCTTAAACAAGGTTACAGAAAGAAGTGAAAGCATAAAATCAACAAATAATTTATTTCTCTAACTAACAAAGTGAAAATTTAAATACTCTTACAGTATCGTGCATTAAATCGCAAGTAATCCTAAACGTTCTATGTGAAAGCGCAGGATGTTCCGAATTAATTCCAATAGCCTTGAAAGTCGTGATTCAGTTATAGTCTTGAATGTCTTTATGTACCACAATGCTTCAATCCAGAATTTGTGCCATTTGAAATAAGTGTTCTAAAATGAAATTTTCCACAGATCGTTATTAATAACTGCGAAATAGAGAGAATTATTATAACTTCGACTGGCGTGTATTAATAACTGAGGTATGTATGTTATTATGTTTATTTAATTTATTTGGTAGGTTTTTTTACTTCTATCTTAGGATTCTTATATTCCTCCTTTAAATTCAGTCTCTGGGGTCATTTAGTTTGAGAGGTATCATTTATTTAAAAATTATTCATTGGAAGTATCATTGATATTCTGGACAAAATGACTGTTTTTGGATTATTGTGAATTCATTCAAAGACTTTCTGATTCTATGCTTTATGTGCTAAGTTTATATTATATATCGCATTTTGCCTAAAATACTCTTGTGACACGAACTGTCATTACTTTTTAGTTGATTGTTTGTCAGTCTATAACCTTCAGAACTAATTATTTGCTTTGGTAATATCCTAAGGTAAATACAATTTCTTATATCGTATGTCTTATGCTGGGAACAACACATGAAACATATACTTTTAGTATTGCTTGAAGATGAGAAACGATAAATAGATAAACTAGCACACAAAAAATCAGACAAACAGGGTTATACCAATTATCAATCTTTGATGTACTGAATTTTTTTCCATGCTAAGTGTATCAATACTAGTTTAGAATAGATCAACATATCGATCACAGAGGAAATTGAAAATTGTTGAATATATATATATATATATATATATATATATATATATATATATATATATATATATATATATATATATATATATATATATATATATATATATATATATATAGAGAGAGAGAGAGTATATATATATATATATAGAGAGAGAGTCAGAGAGAGAGAGAGAGAGAGACCTATTGTATCTAAAATTGTACAATCTCAAAAAGAATTATTTAACAACGTTCATCACTGATGTTTAGTTTATTCAACCTTATTAAGATAAATTATCAAACTGGTTTATAATTATTTAATGAAATAAAATATCTAGACAGAGTGACATTCTTCATTCAAATCAAAAGTTCTTGAAGACCCGTCTTAAATAAACTAGTTTTTTGTCCTATTATTGACATAATATTTACTTTCGGTCTTCACTAGATAGAAAAGTATCGTGAATACGTTGCTAGTCAACTCGTAAAGAAATTTCGCGCGTATCTTTGAATGTCTTTCAAGTCGACATCACAAACATCAGTTGATGTTTCTTCCTCCTATCGACTGGAAGACATGATAAAACCAACAAAAAATCAAGATTGTTGAACTCTTCGAATGATGATTCTAAACGGTTTCAATTTTCACATATTTATCCAGTACTCAACTAAATCTTACATTTACAAATGTAAACGTTTGAATTGTTTTGTAACTGCGATAGGTGGGAAGGTGAAAATATGTTGATAAGTTCCATAATTTACAGAATTCATTCCAATACCTACCGAGTTACCTCACGTGACTTAATATATTCATGCAGGTAATAATGCTATAAATAACGAATAAAGACTTTCAGAGCTGTTAAAAACTGTATAATTGGTGTAGGGACTGACACATATATTATAAACATTAAAATTGCAAACCAATATTCAAATGCTAAAATGCAAATAAAAGATTTTTGTTGGTCAATATCTCTCCCTCCATTTAATATAAGCCAGAAACAAGAAAACAATCTTAATTAAACAGAATGAGTAATTTCACTCAAAATGCTATTGCATAATCTGCAATAAAAAAAGACATTGCTAGATAGATGTCTTTAGAGGGATTGGCTGAAATTCGTCTCATGTTTTCATGCAAAATGTAGAAATGTAGCGTCATATCCACTTGCGCTTAACTGTGTGTTAATCTGTTTCAAGACTTCAAAGGAAGTTTTATTTTCTGGAGAATCTTTATAGTAGTAAGTTTTTGTGCAGGCTTGATGTAGATAAAAGAAGGTTTTACTGGCTATATCATAACTAATTATGAGTTCAAGTAGTAACACTTTGGATCCTTTGGATTTTGGTAGCTGATATAGATCAACTCCTTCTATTCCTATCACTGGGCTACTTTTACCCTAGTCGTCAAATGTGAGTTCATGCGTTATGAGACAAAAAGCAAACCATTAGCGAATTTGTTTGACATTCGTTTGTGAAAGTTTACCTTAATGATTTTGTCAGAAGTACAGAATCCATAGGTTGCTGGTGAAGCTAAGGCAGCGATAGCCTGGGGATCTCAGATTGCGTTTACTAGATTTTCACTGCCAATAACTCTGTAATCTGTTGATAGACACAACGTCTCAGTTTCGTATCTGTATTTGTGAATTTTAATTTCAGCTAACACGGTCTCGAACTTGTGTATGTTGATAGTTTTATCTTCAATGGCTACTGAGTAAGGTTTGAAATCGTATTGAGACTACTTTGTGCTGCTGCGACAAGCACTGAATAAATACGTATGTGCTAATGCAATCATATCAAAATTATTGTACCAGCTCCACGTGAGACACCGGTTGCTATTGACATGGCTTCGACAACAATTCAGCTTGATGTGCCTATAGTGAATCCAGATTAACAACTCTGGTTTCACTTTTGCGTGGGATCATCGATTCAAGTACACCATACAAACATGTCTGACTTTGTTATAGCGAGTAAATCATGACTGGTTAATGGACGCGAGAAATGGAAATATTCTTTTGCAGTTGCCTCACCTCAGACGTGTATAACTTTAATGTCACCGAGGTATTATTTTTTTTTTTGGCTGCATTATGCTAAAAAGGTTGTGTTTGAGTTAACCATAATAAACCATACGCGGTTAATTGTGTCTGGGAAAGCCCCAATGTGACCATCTTTCGTTTTGTATGGCGCTCCTTATTTTCGAATGCATGCTTTAGAATAAGGCCCCCCCTTAACTTCATGATATGACATCATTACTTGAAAACGTAACAGGTCGAGATGTCATAGTTTAAATGTATCAATTATCTGTAAAAACATCAATAATTCGTTCGGCCGCTTGCGTCCTCCAACAAGTCATGCGAGAGAGGATCACATCACAGCATTTATAACTGCTGAGGGGAGCCACATCCAAGTGTACATGAAAGTACATATCAACCACGCACTGTCTGCACAAATCCAAGTGTTCTAATGAAAAGTAATAAATCGGGTACAATGCAAAATAGACGTGATGAGAAATCTGCAGATACGTGTCAACGTTTTGTTGCTGGTACAGATACGACAGCGGATTATGTTACGCTGGTGCTCATTGGTTGTGAAGTTAAGCGATATTATTCAGAATTATCGCGATGACAGTTTCACTGGAATGAAACTTCAATCACTCCTAAATCATTCAATATCATCTTGCTACGGATTTGGTCATTATATCGAATCGCACATTGAATGCCACAAACAAATGTTTTGGTGAGGTAAGACCAAGCTGGGTACTTTTTTGCCATGCAAACTGTGCCTGAGGATGAATTACTAGGTGAGAGTCTGTGCCATGTATGTTCCAGTCTTCATGAAGGACAACAAACTGTCTTCTGTGGTCCTCTTTTTCTCTCTTGTCATTCTCCTCCTCTTTTATCACCTTTACATTCCATCTTATTTTCTTTTTCCTCTTTCTCCTCCTTTTCTTCTTTTTCCTGTTTTATCAGCTCTCTCAGTCTGTCCTTTGCCTTCTTCAAATTATTAATTTCCATCTTGACTCTATGGGGACTATAACATCCATACTCCACTTTCACCAACAGTTCCTCTATCATTCCCAGGTCATCTAGTACCTGCTGCAATTTCATCATTTTGTCTACCATACTGCTGGCCATTTCTTTTATTCAATGTTGAATGGCGCGATTGACGAATGCTCCACAGTATATGCCTCAAGCACTGACGTAAACGAAAACATCCCCTCTCACCAACTACCCGTATCACCTATTAAACAATCCATAGTGATGACAGTGCTAACCTAAAATATATTTTTATACAAAACAATGCACTAATAATAACAAAACCACTATACTTTCTATCAGTATATAGTTGGAGAAGGAAATGTTTTATGTACAAAACACACCATTACATACAATCACATCAGAAAAAGAGTTAGTGTTTATAGTGACATTGCTTCACTTCTACACAAAACAAACACTCATGAGTGTAGGGACAAGGGGTTTGTTAAGGGAAAAAAGACACACATACAAACAAACACACACACACACGTACACGCACGAACACGCACACAAACAAAAATACACACACATACGCGCAAGCACACAAAACACAAACAAAATTATACACACACACACATACACACACACACATACACATACAAACACTAATATTATTTGGCAACTTGATTAGTCTCTCTTTTCTAATGATCTGGGTAGCCCTGAGAAGGGCTGTTTCTTCTAACTCCAACTGCACCTGGTTGATACTGCTACCTCCGAGGTCGGGCACCACACACGCATCTCCTACTCCAATCTTGCTCCCAATTCAGTGTTGTTCTTGGGAGTGCAGAGGGGGCTTGAGTTACTTCATTATCCCATTCCTCCGTTTGAGAGATAGTGAAGACTTGTTCTCGCCTCCTTCTTCTGTTGTGCGCCGTGGATGCTGTGATTGTCGTGGTTACTCTCGCTGCGGCTCCCACACTTGTCGCTGTCTTTCCAACTCCTCCTCCCAGTTTTTCAGCTGCTCTTGGTACTGGTGGTAGTGGTTGTGGTTGTGGTACTTGGCGCTGTGTAAGTGTCCTCACCATTGACTTTACTTCACAGCTCTGCCTTAGCATTAGGTGAGCTATGATTCTTTCTTTCTTCCCCTCTTCTTTCTTTCTTTCTTTTTTTCTCTTCCTCTTCAATTCTAGCTTCTTCTTGGATTGCCTCCATTGCCAGCTCATCCAGGAGTCGCCTGGCATACTCCAGGTGCATTTGAAGTTCTAAGAGTTTTGAAATCCTGCTCATCTTCTTTCAATTGATGAGTCAACGATGGGTAACCAGACTGACGAACGCTACGCTTTATATGCATGAAGCACAGACGTGAAGGAAAACATCCCCCTTACACAAAAACTAACAATACCCATATCATAACCAAAATACATGACTTTGCCGTACGGACACTCTGGTATAAAAATGGTTCCAAGACGATAGTTACCAGCAAGAAGGATGACTTCGACACAGCAAGAATCGATCGAGGGACCCACTGAGAACTCTAAGTTCAAACAACAAAGTTTTCCTGTCTTCTTACCTGACTATTCTGATAGTGCCAATCGAAATGTTTAAAAATTGGCCCACGGATAGGGAAGGATTACCTACTTCGAATGTTTTAGCTAGAACAGGATTTGTCTACTTGGGACCTGAGACTGGATTGGGATACGAAGTACATGTATTAGTTGTGGTCTGAGGTTGCGTATGGATCGATGTATCTATACAGATTCAGCTATTCTAGAACATACCCGATGGTCTTCGCACTGTCCTTACCTTTCTATGGCCTTTCCACCCATCACACTACAGTACAGTTATGACGGTACCTTAAAGAAGGTAGTACCGTTGTCCAGGAAGAAAAAAAGAAGGCTTTCAAAACTAGGCATAAAAAGGAGAGATTTACAAGCTCGAGACTTCATTACAACTGGGAAAACGTTCAAGACCGATAGTTCATTGTGACTACCATTGCCAAGCGAGAAAGATGAATCCTTTTAAACAGACACCATTCAAGATAAGTGATTCTCAAGTGGAGTGCGATGCTTTGCCTTGCGATTGTAGGGATGCCGTATTCTGTGATCTCAGTGATTCAGTACCACATCGTGGGAACTTTGCTCTGACAACTACTACTATTACTACACCTACCATGGAAAGTAATGCTGTTCGTGTCAGACCTGACAGATGAGGAGGCGATGACACTCGCTATCGTGGATTCTTTACTGGTTTTCATGGTCAATGTCATCCTCCACGTGAAACCATGCGGCTACCACCCTACGGATGTCATCCATGCCCGAGCAAACTACTGCGGGTTTCACCGTACCCTCATCGAAATGAACCTGTGAAAGAAGAATATTCGTTCCCGACTGCAAACCTTCTAAGGAAAATGGCCTAAATATCTGGGAGGACCTAGCCCCGAAGACTTAGCCAGAGTTGAATTTATCTACTTGGGCGAAGGTGATAAAGTCAAGTGCTTCAGTTGCTGTGAGCCACTACACGAGTGGGAGCAGAAAGATTCAGCTTACCTGGAACATGCGTTATGGTCTCCGCTCTGTTATGTCCCACTTTTAGTGGGACGACCTCAGTAATCTCTTGTTGGATACTTTACAAGAGAACATTTGTGGTTTACCTGTGAGTTGAGAGAACGCATTTACCGAGAGTTTGTAAAAAATACAAGTCAAACGCAAAGAACAATTGCATCCGTTACGTCACCGATGTTGGAACTACTGGTACCTGAATGCTATAAAAGGGACTCATTCATCTGAAAGCGTTCCAGCGGTCAGACATTGTTCTACTGACCGAGGACCAGAAGACTTTGGTCGCTACTCATCCTACTTCTTACAAGCTAGCCATAATACACCAAATTCCAGAGGAAGAGTTAGAGGGTTATCAAACTCTTTTACACGAACAAATCTTGGTTCAAGAGGAAACATCTGTGCGACGTGTGGGGTGTGAGTTAGTGACTAAACAATTTTAGTACGGTACTGAAATGAAGTCGCTTCTGTGCCAAAAGTACATTTATTACCTCCGACAAAAATAGGGTATAACAACTTGCTAACATTCCACGACCTGTATCATTAGTGATACAACAATTGCCGTGGAAAGAAATCAATGACAGTATTCAGAACTGTATCCAATGAATTTGGGCCGTCGTGTGGTGTGTGTCTTAGTGACTTCCTTTCTGGGATTTCTTTTACCAGCCGATACCTTGTGGGCTTTATACGATCTGTACCTCACAGTACCACCAAAAACACAAGGGTGGTACCGTTAAATGTACACGACAGACTCATTCTGTTAAAAGCCTTGCTCTTTCATCTCGATACTTCTCGACCTCTACTGAAAAAAAAAGCTTCGTCAGCTTTTAGTCACTGAAGATTTTTACGAAGATGTGTGTGAAGCTTGTGACTTACACCCTCATTGGCCAGATGTACGTGACCGGAAAAGTTTAGTTTAGTGGCTTGGACAAAAGAAGCGGAAAACTATGCCCAAGATTTGTGATCATAAATTCAAACGTTCAGTGAAAAAAGTAACTTTTAAACCTGTGTTAGCCATAGCGTCAGAAAAAGAAGAACCCGACATCGAGGAAAAACCATTCCATTCAGAACAGGACTATCGTTGACATGGAAATCCTAGATAGGCCATTCCGGGAGGACCCCTGTGTGACTGTGCCAAGTGTAGAGCCTCTAAGAACATTACAAACTGTCCCTAGGACACCACACCTTCGTTACCAAAAATGTTGTACAGTGACTTGTTCATATTCCACATTGGTCGTTTTGATGTGTATTTTGTCGATATACTTAACCATTCGGCTTTTATGTATTTTTGTCTTTTATATTCAATTTTAAAAATGTTTTGAAATAAACGTGTCCTGAAGAAAACCTCATAAAACTCTTGTCTTGTCTGTCTTCGTGTCAAAAGTGACATTCCTTCACTATGGCTACCTCTGCTGTCTCTGCTCCCTCTTCCACCACTTATAAAAGTCATCGACGAAGACTTAGATCGTGTCAGTTGGGAGGCCTTGTATCTTCTCCATCCCATTAACATGTTAATTGCTGGACTGAGCGGTTCAGGCTAACCAAATTTGTCAAACGTTTGATCGAACATAAATATCATTTGATCGATCGTCCACCTCAACGTATCGTGTGGTGTTACAAAGAGTTACAATCGGCGTACAGCCTCCTGCGAGAACGTCAAGGCGATTCCATCGTGTTTGTGGAAGGCATTCCTGGCGAAGACGACGGGATCGTGTCTGATCCCAGTCAAGCACATCTGGTCATCTTGGAGGACATTTTAGGAGATGACGAAGAATAAAGTAAACTGTGGTTTACGTGCAAAGGACATCATCGTAATGCCAGTGTCATTTACATTACTCAAAATTTGTTTCAACAAAGTAAAGCCCATCGCACCATCAGTCCCAATATTAATTACGTGGTATTGTTTAAAAGCCCTAGAAATAAATCGCAAGTGCATGTGTTAGCCAAACAGTTAGGAATTCCTTGGCTGACACATGAGTACTACGATGCCACTCAAACCCCATACAACTATTTACTCGTAGATTTAAAACCCAGTACCCCTGATTATTTGCGATTTCGTACCCATCTGTTTCGTTTCACCACTGGTATCAAAACAGAGGAACTGACGTGTACACGTCACAGTCGACTTTAAAAAAAATCTATTAAAACCTCGAACATTTATATTACAGAGTTTACTGGATTTATCTAAGCAAGAACTGTCCCGATTTAGTCCGTTGCGAACCCCTCCACGACGCGTGATGCCTGCCATCAAATTGATACGACGTGGGGACAATCAGTGGCAGCGCATTCGTCTTTCTCCTGTCCAAAAAGGAAAAGGAAAAAGAAAAGGACAGTCCCGTCGTTTTACCCTGCATCCAAAAAAAACGCTTAGCCAAGCATCGACGTCTACCTCAGAGAAGACCCCATCGTCTAAAGAAAAAGCGGAGCACCCTAAAAACTAAAATAAAAGGATGCCTGTCGAGCGATGGATTTTTGCTCCTGAACGAAAAATAGATGTCCCCTAAAAGAAGTGCACACCACCACCACTCTCTTGCCAAACTGGAAAGAAAATGAAAGGACTGTCTCCTAGTTTAGCCAAACATTGGGACGTGTTGTTTGTCCTGTCCTGTTCAATGCCGCTTCACTCATGCGAAAACAACTCATTCAAACGTCCTCCAAAGACGTCATCGATACTGTGAGCGAATGTTGTCTGAATGTCGTGAAAGGAACGATACCTTTGTATAAACACCAGAAAGAACGCTTCGCCAAACATCGACACGTCCCTCACCAAATAGTTCAAAAGAAAATACCCATCCTTCAAAAGAAAAAGATGTTGGTGCAACGCGGAGGCTTTTTACCCCTGATTGGACCCATTGTCAAAAGAATAGCGGGAGCCATGCTGGGATGACTCCTGGGAGGTGTTTTACTCATGGGTACAAGATAAAAAGGACCAAGAAGATGAAAAGGACCTCTGCGGTGAAAAGATCTTAGACGTGACCTTTGGAATCTGATAGAAGGACGAAAACGGACTTTAGTGCCTTACAAACGATGGATGGGATTCCATCGTTGGCAAGAACAACGTACCACGCATTTACCTCCTAATCCTCATTTTACCGAGATGTCCCATTTCCAACACGAATTGCAGTCGTTGATGAATCGAAGCGATGTGTCAAAAACGGAAAAATCGCAATGCTACGGACAAGTGTTTCAGTGACTTCAACTCTTACAGAAAGCTTTAGACGAACCAGCTCTACCGATTCTGAAAGATTTTAAAACCCTGATAAAATGTCCATCACTACCACCATTCCCAGTGACCAAGGCAGATGCAGCCCCACGGATGCTAGAGTAAGAAGACGTACGAGAATTCGTTCAAACACCGTCAGCGGCTCCAATCCCCAGTAAGATTTCAGCGTCCATATTGACCCATTTCCCCACACCTCAACGAGAAGAATTCAAAGCTTGGGTTAAAAGGATGATGTCCACTCCTCCTTCGACAGAAGTCAAAAAGAAAGCAAGGCAAAAGCCATCCCATTACCGCCGCCACCACCACCACTATCATCGACTTCTACTTCTGTGGCATGTCGAACACGTAAAGCCGTTTCCAAACTACCACCTCACCCCAGTCAGAGTAGCATCAGTGAACAGTGGGTGACATGTTAGAAAACGTCCTGATGGAGAATGTGTTAGCCAGCATTTACTACGATCCATTCCATCCTACATGCTACGGAGGAGATCAGAAATTGTATCGTGCTGCCTAAACCCGACTCAAAAGTGTCCGTTTACCTCAACTGCAACGATGGTTACAAGAACAAGCCACGTACACCTTACACAAACCCATTCGACGATAATTTTCCAGAAATCGCACCCGAGTGGAGGGCATCAATCATCAATGGCAAGCCGATTTAGCCGATGTCTCTCTCATTTAGTCACCTACAATCATGGCTACAAATATTTATTTTGTGTCATCGACATATTTTCCAAATCGAGCACTGAGTTATTGCGAGCCCTAAAACTGGTGTTGAAACAAAGTGGTCGTCATCCTCTTCGATGGGTAATCGACAGAAGGCGCCAAATTTCTGAACCAAGCTTTCCAAAAAGAATTAAAGAATCGAGACATTAATTTTTTCGCCACCGAGAATCCCGAAAACAAAGCCAGCATCGTGGAACGTTTTCAAAGCACCTTGAAAGAATGCATGTGGAAATATTTTACGCATCAACACAGTCTAAAATAAATCGACGTCTTACCGCACCTGGTCAAAGCGTACAACCAATCTTACCATCGGAGCATGAAGTGACTCCCGACAACGAAGTGACCGTCTTGGGGAGCCTGTTTGGTACGTCCCCAACTGGGGCTGTCCCCAAGAAAGGTGGAGTGTTGACGGCGGGAGACTGAGTGCGCACTGGCAAAACCAATCGCACTTTCGACAAAAGTTAATTAGCCAGCTGGATCACTTATGTGTTTCGTGTCACTGGACGAGTGCGTGGCCGTCATCCTGCCGTCTATAAATTGGAAATTATGAACGGGGAAGTGTCAAAAGGAACTTTTTACTTGCCCGAGTTACAACGCGTGACCAAAAAAGAAGAGGAAGTGTACGATATCGAAAGCATTCTCGATCGAAGAACCCTGAAAGTGGGAAAACTTCGTGTCAAAGAAGTCAAAGTACTTTGGAGAGGATATCTGCCGAGTTTTGACTCATTGATCTACGCTTCACAAGTCATCGGTTATAAAAAGAAGTGACCATCATGCCCTTCAATACAGCCTCAACCACCACAGTGACCACTCCTTCACTGAGTTCTTCTCTGCAAGATCTACAAAAGCAACCCTTGTTGGTGTGGTGTTGAGAAAGTGTGCCTAATATGCAAGTCGTCTTTTCCGCCAATTCTTTGTGGTGTATTGTGTCATCGGTGCTGCCATTGCCAATTTGAGTTTGCAACAAGAAGACAAACAATTGTGGACCATTTTACTGAGCAGTTGCATCGGTACCTTCTCCCCAATCCTTGCCTGAAATACTCTAACGGTAACAACGGGAGTCTTGCGACCAACATCAATCACCCTCCCAACATTTTGAACAGAGGCCACAAGATGGTCAAGGGTAATAACATGTCACCCATCACCAACGGCTTGACTTTTGCGAATTTTTTTTGATTCTACAGAACTGAACCAAGGATTAAATTTTCTTTGTGAACTCTGATGTGGTGGAGCACAACGTGGTGGGACACACCTCCATACCGTTACTGAGAGTCATTCCTTTCAAAGTGGATTCTGCCACGACCAATGACGAGGAAGATTTACCGAGAAGAATTACTTGAGGCCGTACTTGCCCCTGTACGAAGCTACCAGACAGATAGGGACCAACAGTAGTCACGGCATTTCATATGACGATTATGCAGGAGGTTACGCTTTGTGGGCTTTTGATTTCACTCCAGACCAAGGCAGCGACGAAGGACATTTCCACCCTATAAAATCCGGTCAACTGTGTGTGGAACTTCAGTTTGCTACAGCTCTACCCGAGACGGTGAACGTCATCTTGTCTGCTGAATTCGACAATAGGATAGAAAGCAACAGTATGAGAAAAGTCATTCTAGACTATTAGAAGCTATGGAAGACACTTATCCCTCTTTGAATGGTGGAGAATCTTTGGAAATGGAATGGGAAGATATCGTGGAAGCAGAACCCAAAGACAAAGACTAAGAGTTGATGGTCATGTCCAGATGGCCAGAACAAGAACAATATTTAGTCTCCTGTTTGGCAAACGCTTGGCAGAAACCATTGCAGGGTTGACCAAGAATGATTGCTATGGATGTCAAAAAGATCATCCCAGTCAAATGCAACACGATAAATGTCTGATGATGAGTCAAGAAAACAAATTGGATGAGTATCTGGAGGCCGCTTGGGGTCCCATCTCGGAAGAAGCAGTGTTGTATCAGTGGTATAAAGACTTTCGTGATCATTCCTCTCCTCCACTGACTGCTCTAGAGAACCATCGCATCGAATCCCTCTTGGCGATTACTTGACAGAGATTTTCAAGCAAAAGGTCAGGACCGAATTGATGACTTATCATTACCTGTGAAACAAGGGGGAAAAAAAAAACAACAAAAAAACAACAACAACAAAAAATTGATTCCTGAGAATTTTATTACCTTTTGAAAAACAATTCGTTCACCATTATTGGAATGTTGAAATCCTGTCGTGTGCGCTAAAGATGAACTTCCTCATCGCAAACCTAAAGACCATCAATCTTATGTCATCAACACGGACGACAGTCACCTCCCAGGAACCCACTGGGTAGTCGTCTACTTTCCCCAAGATGTCTGTATGGAGGATTTTGATTCGTATGGATTACCTCCTTTGGAAAACGATATCATCGACTTTATGAGAAGAAATACCCAGACGACACGATTCAATAATGTGAAATTACAAGGCACAGATTCCATGATGTGTGGATAATATTGTGTATATTTTCTTCATCAACGAAGTCTTGGATATCACTTAGAACATTTAGTGACTTTTTTTGATCGTGACTAATGAAGAAACAATGAAAAAGTAGATCGATGGTTTTGTGACCATTATGGATATCTCTTGTCTTTAGCTAGGGCACGTAGTGTACATCAATAGCCAAATGATGTCCATTAGTGGAAGTCTAACTTGATTTCACAACGTTGATCTTTGACCTCTCTCTCTCCCTCACCATGAGCTATAGCGTTCCTGCCCAAAAAGATCGTATGGACGGTCTCCAGTCTGACCATCCATTGTTGACTCGTCAACCTATGAAGATGTCTTCAAGACTGGTATGCTGAACGAAGCCCACGCGAATTTACATCGTGTCAGGCAAGCCTGATACCCAAGCCTGATGAGACTGAAAATGTGAGGATGCTAAAAGAGGCCCCAAGACCTGTTAGAAGAGGTGTTTAAAGACGAAATCAAGAAGGAGCAAGAAGAATGGACTGAGAAGTATAGACTTCAGAGAAAAACCCAGAGAGAACAGCAACAGCAGCAACAACAGCAGGAGCCAGACAGAGGTTTTGTGGACTGCCGTGTGGACACGAGTTCTCATTCTCCTTCCGAAGAAGCAGACCCTATCCTGTGGGAAAGCCTGCAGCCAGACGGTGACGCAATCTTAGACGACAAGATATTGCCATAACCCGTCTAACAAAAGCAGTCCTTTTCAGGGCTACCCCAAACAATCTAGAAAAGATATATTATTCATTTGCCAAAATGTGTCTGTCTTTGTGTTTTGGTAGGTTATAAAATAGAAGTGTGCCTATAATCACTTCGTTTCTTTGACTTGTAAGATAGTGGTTTTTTATATGTATGAGTGATAATAAAGTGTGTTTATGAGTGTTCCTTTAAGGTCCGCGCGTTCCACGTTTTTTGGTTATGATATGGGTATTGTTAGTTTTTGTGTGAGGGGATGTTTTCATTCACGTCTGTGCTTCAGGCATATGAAGCGCAGCGTTCGTCAGTCTGGTTACCCATCGTTGAATCTTCAACTAAAAGAAGATGAGCAGGATTTCAAAACTCTTAGAATTTCAAATGCACCTGGATTATGCCAGGCGACTCCAGGATGAGCTGGTTATGGAGGTAGTCCAGGAAGAAGCAAGAATGAAGAGGAAGAGAAAAAAGAAGAAGAAAGAAAGGATCCTTTCTCACCCAATGCTAAGGCATTGCTGTGAAGTGAAGCCGATGGTGAGGACACCTCCACATCGCTAAGTACCATAAGCACAACCACTACCACTAGTACCAAGAGCCTCTGTCTTCTAGATAGAAAACTGGGAGGACTTGGAAAGACGGCGGCAAGAATGGGAGCCTCAGCGAGATCAACCGCGACAACCACAGCACCCACGGTGCATAATAGAAGGAGGCAAGAACAAAAGTCTTCACTATCCTCACACGGAGGAATGGGATAATGAAGCAACTCAAGCCCCCTCTACACTCCCAAGAACAACACTGAATTGGGAGCAAGACTGGAGTAGGAAATGCGTGTGTGGTGCCCGACCTGGTAGGTGCCAGCATTAACCAGGTGGATTTGAAATTAGAAAAACAGCCCCTCTCAGGGCTAACCAGATCTCTAGAACAGAGAGACTAATTAAGTTGCCAAAAAATATTAGTGTTTGTGTGTGTGTATTTTTGTGTGTGTGCGTGCGTGTACGTGTGTGTGTGTGTGTGTGTTTGTGTTTGTGTAGTTTTGTTTGTGTTTGTGTGTCTTTTTCCCTTAAAAAACCCCTTGTCCCTACACTCATGAGTGTTTGTTTTGTATGAATGTGAAGTAGTGTCACTATAAACACCAACTCCTTTGTTGATGTGATTGTATGTAATGGTGTGTTTTGTACATAAAATATTTCCTTCTCCAACTATATATTGATAGAAAGTATAGTGGTTTTGTTATTATTAGTATATTGTTTTGTATAAAAATTTATTTTAGGTTAGTACTCTCATCACTGCGGATTCTTTGATAGGTGATGCGGGTAGTTGGTGAGAGGGGAGGTTTTGGTTTACGCCCGTGCTTGAGACGTTCGTCAATCGCGCCATCCACATTATATGTCTCAAGCACGGACGTAAACGAAAACAAGCGCCCCATCGAATCCATATTAATTTTCCTAAGAAAGATAGATAAAATAGGAAAATTCTAATGTTATCTCAATAAACAATGCAATTTGATAAATGCAATACCACCCTGTTAGTTTCATTAATAAACACATAATTGGAATAAAAATCGCACCCAAAACGAGTCACGTAACTGATGCCGCTTCCGTACGGGCGGCTGAGAATTTTCTAGACGCTTTTATTAATTTTTGACGGGGTGGAGGGTGGGTGCGGGTGTGGCATACGGTATATCACCTAAGTAGGGGTGGTCCAGCCTGTGCGCGGGTCGATGCTACACCTGCACCCATTACCTACTAATTTACTGCAGGCCGTGTAGGGGGCATGATTCGTCAAGCAATGCAAAAAGCGATAAGTAAATAAGCAATGCAGTGGTAACTATTGTTCCCATCCTCTTGCACTTATTATGTAAATCCTATAATTGATTTACCCCTATCAACCACAATACCATCATATTCATCTCAATAATGAACTCAAAATTGAAACAAAAGTCACACCCAAACGAGTCGTATGGCTGGTGACTCTTCCATACCGGCGACTATGAATTTACTAGACGCCTTTATGAATTTTTACCGGGGTGGGGAAGTGGGTGCGGAGGTGGAATATGGTATATCATCCAAGTAGGGGTGGTCCAGCCTGTGCGCGGGCCGATGCTACACATGCACTCATTACCTACTACGGTACTACAAGGACAATCGAAATATGATTCGTTAAGCAATGCAATATGTCTGCAGGTATCAAAAATGGTAGGCAGCCAATCTATTCAAATTTCTTCCAAATCAACTACTACAAATTTCTCCCTTCTTTCTTCTACATCTCGTGACATAGTGCATCATTAAAACAGTAGCAATCAAAACTGGCTCATTAAACTTAGTCATTATTAGTTAGCTTAAACCCCAGCCATCAGGACCAGCTGCACAATGCGGCAACGATTCGGTTAACTAATTTATTATGTATAACGTAGGACCCCAAATTATCCTTATAAGGTGGCTAAAATCCAAAAGCCATCAGGCCCAGCCGCACAATGTGGCAACTAAATTAGTTGATTAAGACATAAGACCCCAAAGTATCTTTATAAGGTGGCTTAAACTCCGAAGCCTTCAGGCCCAGCCGCACAATGTGGCAACTAAACTAGTTGATTAAGACTTAGGACCCCAAAATTTAGAATTTTAAGGTGGCTAAACCCAGCCATCAGGTCCCCCGTACAATGCAGAAAATGTAAAATTTTAACTTATTAAATAATTTCCCAATAAAATATCTTTGGTAGATCCACTGTGTCATTTCTTCCACCACAAACAGCATACATATTTTTTCTAAATTTTAAATACGGCAAGACGACATCATTTATCATTCGGAAAAATGGGAATCAAAAAGTAATGATCCCGGATGTATGGCGCCTCCTCCTTATGTGGTCTGACCCTCCTTGCCTCCGCCAGACATCTTGTGTGCAAGTGAATGCGTGTGGGTCTATTCCCACTTACCATACGTCCAGTGGGACAACACTGTCTCGAAATGGACAAATCAATCAGCACACGGTGTGTGCATCAAAACGTTGGGGACGCGGCACTATTCCGTCCCCCTCGAAAAAATTTATTAGCCCCCTGTGGGGGCATTAAACGGTCGCGCATACCCGAGTAGGCGAATGCGACCTAAATTTAAACAAACAAATAAACAAACAATCGCGTCATTCAACATTGAATAAAAGAAATGGCCAGCATTATTGTGGACAAAATGATGAAATTGCAACAGGTAGTAGATGACCTGGGGATGATAGAGGAACTGTTGGTGAAAGTGGAGTATGGATATTATAGTCCCCATAGAGTCAAGATGGAAATTAATAATTTGAAGAAGGCAAAGGACAGATTGAGAGAGCTGATAAAACAGGAAAAAGAAGAAAAAGAGGAGAAAGAGGGGAAAAAAAGAAGACGGAATGTTAAGGTGATAAAGGAGGAGGAGAATGACAAAAGAAAAAAGAGAAGAAGGAAGAAGAGGAGGATGAAAAGGACAAGAAAAAGAAGAAGAATGTAGTGGAGAAAATAAGATGTTGATGGAGGAAAAGAATAGAGGAGACAAAATAGAAAAAAGTTAAAAGGCCCTTTTCAGGGCCACTCCATTGCCTCGAAAAGATATCTATTCTCTCTTGCCTAAAATGTTTTAGTCGATTTCTGGTGTGATAGATTTACGTTCATAAATCTATGTTTGTGTCATATGTCTATGTCTCTGTCTATGTCTGTAACCCTGTCTCTAACCCTGTCTCTATGTCTATGTCTCTATTTGTCCCTAGAGTAGTGCATATTCAGGTCAGCCCCTCGCCACACTGTTCCGCCCGATTGAGATCAGCCACTTGCAACATTGTTGCCAGTGTTCAGTACCTTGATGTCACCCCTATTCAATTCCCCTTGTCGCTCTATAGTCCCACCCATGTTAAAGTCTCCAAGTTAAATTCCCCTTGTCGCCATAGTGCAAACGACCAAATTTAACATAGAAGTCCCATTGTCGCTCTGTTGTCCCCACTAACTACTGGCATCTCTTCATTTGTCCTTGATGATCTTAGTTGCTACTACTATATTCGCAAATGGCATCATCGTCATTATTATGATTAGAATATTCGCTGCTCACGTCATCCACACTAGCCTATTCAAAGTCAGCGACTTCATTTGTTTCCTGCAGAATATTATATAAGGACTTTCACAGGGGTTGTTTTCTCTCACATGATTGGCCAAGTCCATATCGCTGTTGTTCCAAGATAACCCCTACATCAATTAATTTATGAAGAAGTTCGGATACGTATTTGAAAAATCATAAAACATCTTTTGAGCCTTTATAAAAGAATCTTTATGATGAACTTAAACAAAACAACGATTTAGTCTTATCTGTAGCATTAGCAAAACTATATTTCTCTGGTAATATAATCACATAATTGGAATTTTCATACATTCTTTAATATTACTATATGCAACAATCTGTTAAGTTTTCGCCAGTTATATAATATACTGCTGTGATTGTTTAATATATTATTCCCACACAATCTCTGCCAGATTCGATTAATATAAATACAGAAAATGGATATTTTTACACCTCAATCATCATATTCCTGCACTGGTATTTAGCTCCACAGAAAAGGAATCTCAGCATATGAAGTATAGTCATAATCAATAATATAAGCCCATATTGAAGCACACTAGTAAGTTATGGTATTTTATTTCGTAAAATTATCCCCATAAAACTAAATAACTGCAGTACGCTTTCGACCCCCTTTAACAAACCAATAAAACCACAGCAGCGGGGTCGAAATTCACTGCCACCTACTTGTTTGCTTTTTGCCCCATAGCGTATGTGAACTCGCGTGTGACAGTCTTGGTAAAAGTAGCTAAGTCATGCGGTATAGAAGGAGTTGATTTCAGCTCTAAAACTTTGCATGAAAAGCGTCACGAAGGGTTTGCGTTCCTCTTGCATATTTTAAACTCCTAGGTCCATATTCGAAACCAGGATCACTTCCAAGAACATGGCTGAGACATTTGAAGATTTAAGGATTCTGCATTGAAATATTCTAGTTAAAATCCTCATTTTTTCCAGGTGAAATTATACGAATTTTTTGAGACCTAAAAATCCCAGAATATTATATCACTTGTCAAAGTCGAATCTTAATAAACTACAAAATTAATTAATTCATGTTATGTATCGTTGCCTTCATTACACGTAATATCGCTCAAAATAAAATCTTTCTTTAATAAATCTGTATGGTGAAATTCTCAATAAAGACTGTCTTTTTTGTGTGTACAAATCATAACAACAGTGTTTTTTTTTATATGGCAATTGACATGTATGGATTGTTGGAAAAACATAATGTTACCTTTCAAATGTCACGCACTATATAAAATAGGATGACAATTTTGCAACAGATCGATTGTAACTTTCCTGATTTTTGCGTTTATCTACTTGTGTGTTTGTTGATGTTGATCGTTCTTGCTGCTTTTTTGTCGATGTTGTGTTCTAAGTCGTTATCAACATCATTGATTTGTTAGGATGTTTTTGGTCATTTGATCATGGGTGTGTGTGTGCATGCCTTATACTCTTGAATTATTTCGATTGGACACGTTCTTTAAATCGCCACGTCATTGATGTAAATGGTCTAGAGGAATTACGGTCTTGTACTGCTCAGTAATGCAAAACTGCCAAACAATCCTAGATTATATCAAGCACTAAAGCTACACGTGATTAAATTGGAAATTGTATTCATCGTCATTGAGCAACTTAATGAGTGCATTCAGGTGAGGCGACCAGCAATAGTAAAAGTCAATTCATTCAAAAGGATCACATGGAGATTCATTCGTTGAGAGTAACGTATCCATTTTGAAATGCTTGCAGAAGTGAATCAGTCTTTACAAAGTCGACATCATGTATTTCAGGGAAAATGAATTACTTGATAAAGTCGTAGATATGTTATATGCAAGATAGGGTACCGGTAGTAACAATAATTGAACTACACGAGCTACGGTTGATCGAGAAAACGGATATCTCTGGTAACTTTTGAATAATACGAAAGGTCATATATTAGAGCCAAGGTCATCACTGGAATCTTTTCGCTCTTGGGAACTGCCTCTCATGTCTTTGTTTACCGGTTAATTAATTAACTAAGTTGACCATATCAGCTCAATAGGTATTACTACAGAAGTTGGTCCTGATTAAAAATCAAACTAAATACCAAAAACTGAATGATTTACATTACTTTTGGTTAGATGATGAAAGACAGCCTTAGTACTGCAGGTCGTTAAGATCGCATGACTTTAAAAACAAATTATATGAATGATGCTTTTGAAACGATAGTACAACTGGCATTTGTCGATTTAGAAACAATTATCCGATATAAGTACAAGGTTATCACTGTCATTCAATCAGAAAGCGTTCCAGCATATTACTTGTGATGTACGTCTTGAACCTTTAGGTTTTTACCAACAACACACACGTGGAAATGAATTCATAACATATACTTATTTTATAGCTTTGCTACGTTTGAAAAAATTGCTTTCCACAATCTTGTATAACGTCGCAAAGCAACGCAGTAGCTTGGAGACATCGTTAGCGTAACGTTATAAATACAGTCTTGTACTAATATTCATTTTGGCAGTGATCATTTGATATTAAATTTGTAAATTCGTTCAAAAATAAAATATTACACACTCTGCAAACAGTTCATGTCATATTGGATTATTCGTGTCGTTTCATTCATTAGATTTAATTAAACTTTCCTGTAACATCTTCTATATACGATTATTGTATTCATCAACTGAGTGGATAATCCATTTACTATTCAATGTCCCAACACATTTTAAACTGATCTAAGAATCAAGAAACCTTAAACAATACCAGAAGGATTTTTTAAAAATTTATTTGCCTTTAACAGACACCATAATGTCTAGATACATAAACAAATGTACCTGTAAAAAGTACAAGAATATTTGCTAAAAAATCTACTCGACTATAACATCGAGTAAATGAGACTACTATAGCTAAGCTTTGTACATATACTTAGTTACGGGCAATCATATAATTAGTTCCGGGCAAACATATAATTAGTTATGGGCAAATATATAATTAGTTACTGGCAAACATCGTTGCAAAACTGAAAAAAAAAAAAAATAAAAAAAAAAAATAACACAGGTTTATAATACTATGAACGAACGTCCGATACACATCCTAAGGATTCTGATATCTCAAATCTTTAAGATTTCCTCCATGTAAGCTTAGATATATTGATTTCAGATGCCGTGGGGGAATCGTTTGATGTTAAAAATCAAGGTAAGCGTGCTAACTAGACGTTTTGAAAATTTCGATCATAAGGGTTTCTAAAATAAAATTCTGATATGGAATCAAATTTATCTTCGACTGTAGTCAGTTTGCAGGCCTTCATTACGAATGCCCAATAACATTAGTTTCTAACAATATTTATGTTTCACAGGAAACGTGCAGCTGTTATTTTTCAGTTTGGATCAAATATATCAAGTAATTATTTTATATCTATCAAGCTCAGTTGGATTCATCAAGGGGAAACTATCTGTGCTTGATTCAGGATGAGAACCTAATTGAGATGAATCACTCAGGATACAGGGAAGAGGAAAACAACGAGTACAAAGACGACTGAGATTAAGGATGTCGTTAGATACTCGTATGCTTTAAACGACTATTGTCATGTACCCTTTCAAAGTAATGTAGAAGGTCAAGATAAACTTAACGATACTTTTTGTAAACTTTTCAATTTAAAATAAATAAAAATAAATATTTATGTATTATTAAGATGCCAAAGGTATGCTCAGACTTATATGCAGTCTTCAAGAAAAACATTTCGGACGATGTTCTTTCTTCATGACTAAACTTGACAATCAATTCTGAAAAACGAATCCTTTCAAATCGGTGGTCACAAATATACGCACCAATGCTAAAATACATTTTGTTTTTAATTGTCTAAGTAAAAAGGTAGTCTTTTAAATTTGTGGATGTATCCCAAACGTCAAAATCACAAGATGATTTTCATCAGGTCACAACAAAATATCGAACTATCTCGGAAATAAAGGTGAATTCGACAATATGAGAGAGATATTTACCTTTCGTTTTGATTGAAGCTGATGCCTATCCCTGGCGTAATGTTGGTTTCCTGGTGAAGTTCTTTTCCACAGTATAATCCCGACAATAGAATATGTTACAGACAGAATGAGTAAAGGAATGATGTAAGTAATAACCAAAATGGATAATGTATAACTGATCCTTGCCTCTATTGAATACCATATTTCTTGACATTCCACTTTTCCTATTGGTGTGTCTACACCCTCCCCTACCTTGAATTGCACGGATCCTATTGCTATAGCACACGTCCAAATTATCACTATTACGTATTTTGAGCGTGTTTTTGTTAATCTGGACCTTAAAGGAAATGCAACCGCCATAAATCTATCAATTCCTATTGCCATGTTTGTGAAGACGCTTCCAACAACAGACAGAAGTTGCATAAATAGAACTATTGGACACATGGGCTTTGAAAATATCCAGTTCTTTAACATAAGTGAAATAAAGGTAAACGGCATACAAAACAGTGCCATTATCAAATCTGCGACAGCAAGGTTGATCAAAAACGGACGCAAGTCTGTCCTTGAACGTCTTCCACGTACAAAGACTAAGACGACAAATACATTTCCAACGATGGAAAGAAGTGCTGTCAGTGAATATAATACAATCAACCCTGCTTGGGACTCAGATGACAGGGCAAAAGAACTTGTAGAATTCGAATGTGTTCCATTTGTTTCAGAATCCACCTGTACGTCACTGCGCACTGGGGTGAAGGACGAATTATTTCCGTTTTGTGACATGAAGGAACAAATGACCATCTTCCTGCGAAATCCTAAATTTTTAAAACTTCACGCGATATTCCATAAAGTTTGAATAAACAGCTCCATTTGATTTGCGTTTCATTTCTGATATATGTGCAAGACCCAGAACCAGTCTTCAGTGTTTCTTTATCCGACCATATGATAAACTAATGATCGGCGATTGAGTTTACGGCTAGAACTTAGCGCTCGTGTTTTTTGTACAACTAGCCATTATTAGCAGCTGATAGAACCATGTAGTACATTCACTCCTTCCTCTCACACAAGAGACTGGGCCCACGCCTTGAATGAGCTAGGCTTACTACTATTGATTAACTTCAGAGTTAGGAGGGTGGGCTTACGGAACGGCACGCGGCATACGCTCTGACAGATTGTCTTCCTGCATCTAGTACCAACAGCACACGTTCACATGACTTAAATATCACTAACAGTCTATCCCCAAGCAAACATAAATATACATGCAGTTCTCATATCATATATATGCTTATTGAATTCTTTGCGCGGAGCATTTGTTCAACTTGTAATGAGCAAAGTAATTGACATGTTTTTACCTGGAGGTTCGAAGTGTTTGAATATACTTCAAAGCATGCACAAGTCGGTAACGTCTACTAGTTAATAGTCAGTTATCGGAGCAATCAGAATAACTTTTGAAGAGATTTAAATTTCTCCAGAAATGTGTTTCATAAACTGTGTTATTTTCAAAGATAGATTGAAATTCAACTTGTATGAGTTGCCGACATTCAGACGAAACTGTTATTGCTTAAAGATGCTTGGCCAGGAAGACGAAAAAAGTAACAAATATTCAAAATGTGGATGTTTTCATATATTAATTTTTACAGTCGAGATGTCTACAGAATATAAAATGTTAAGCTAGTGCAGCACTTTTCTCTCCGGTGCAACATAATTATGAAGCACCTCTGGAAGAACATTTGATGTGACGTGATAACGCCAAACTTTGCAAATTTTCGTGAATGCTCACTACAAATCGTGATGGACTTTATGTTACGATCATTGGGTAAATTTCCACGTATAAATCTAATATAACTTCTTTACTAATAATTCACTTGCTATTAAAGGAAGCAAAATTATTTTATTGTGTCTTGAATTAATATACTAAGTGAATGGAAATATATTATACAAATTGTATACAAATCCACTTTCATCGATATGGCCAAATAATTTTAAAGATTCGCGTTAGCAAACTGGGCTACGGAGGTCGCCATGATGGATATATTTACGACGTCATTAAGTCGCATTCATTGCAAAGTTCACATTGGAACAGCTAAAATAATCAGACAGTCAAAGGTGTTTAACTATGTATTTAATAATGAAGACGAATTCAGGTTATGGAGATACAGTATGACCTAGTCTATAAGATTGTCAAATTTATGCTGAATCAACTGTTTTCAATTACGTTATGTTACGTGTCTAGGCTCGTACAAAAGTAACAAAAAGAGTGAAGCCAACATAAATTTAAGAAAATAATTAATTTCCCTAGAAAAACAAGGTAAAAATATGAAAAAGGACTTACGGTTTATGAATCAAATCCAAAAATTAATCCAATAACTAAAGAAATTAGTCCTATCACTAAAAAGTTCTAAGTGAATAAAAGTTCGAATCCTGACGAAGTTCCTTGTTGAATCATCAAGAATAATATTCCGGCTTTAGAATTGCGAATAATTTTCAGTAAATGTCTTTGTCCAAAAATTTTGATGAGCACTGGATAAAGTGTCCAGGGCAAATAAATTATTAATTCCGAAAAATAGAAAAATTCAAATCAAACTGGCAACAACAAAAATAATACCTTTGAGCCCGAAGGTATGAATTACGACTGACTAGAAAAACACTATGATACGTCACTTTAACTCCAACTGAAACGCAAAACGAACTACGTGATAGGGTCAATTGATCACTTCCTTTCAAGAGACGTAGTAACATCATATGCCAGCTGTCACGTCCACCATGGACGAATTCGATTGTACTGAACGACTCTTACTATAAGATTCAATAATACAAAAAATAAAAAAAAGTTGTTTACTACAGAGCTGAAACTGGCTCTGAAATCTAGGTCACCAAAAGATACAAAGTTTCAAACTACTGCGTGTTTATCAGGTTTAACAGAACTGAACTGAATTTTTTGGAAAAATGTCAAATCCAGTGAATAAAGTTATCATTACAATAACATGTAATGAAATAAAAATAAAATAAAAGAGAATTTAAAACTAACACACAAGTAATTAAGTTACATATACGTAACAGTTAATAGAACTATATATGAATCGTTACGTAAACTAAAGTTGGTATTGAGATACTTTTAGATAATTTTATGAATACTGCATTGTTGACTTTTCTTAATGATTAAATGTTATATATCTGTATTTTGTAATTAATCATAGCTCAAAATCATGTTATTGGTCTACTACACTAGCGACATTTATTTTGTAAACAACAGAATACATAGCTAAAATTTTTCTATGACAATAGAATAAATATTCAGATCATATTACCGGAGGTAAACATGTTTATTTGAATGTGATTATAGGGCATTGGTTTTTTACTTGGACATTCCTAAATTTGTTGACAACTTTGAATGTTTTAAAAATAAACTGACCTACATCCTGGCTCTATTATTGTGTCATACCTTTTAATATTAATGTGGTTTACTTGAAAACTTCCTACTTAACATCCGAGGTGTAATCAGTCTTATTGCTTTGTTCAGTTTTTAGTCTGGATGGATTTATTTATTTAAGTTATTCACTGGAATTAGCAAGTACTCTAATTAAACTACTATACACTTCTTGAGTAGACAAATTTGACGTGTAGCGCTAGATTTGTCGTCGTACACCCTTGATAAGAAAAATCAGTTCAAAGTCGGAGTGAAGGCGGCTTTCACTACCAGAACGGGTAATTTAACTATGTCATAACCATTAGTATATAATGCGTTCAGTACGCTGATTCCTAGTGTTGATGCTTCGCTTTTCGCCTTTGTTTTTGATCAGGTCACTCGCATCCTATAGGAAAGCAGGTTGCCTGAAACTAGAACGCGCATCCGCTCAGCACACCATGCAGAATAAAAACTGCCATATTTTATAACTTGTAGTCCTAGCAGAATCTCATTTGTCTTACCTATGGCACACCCACAATCTCTCTCTCTCTCTCTCTCTCTCTCTCTCTCTCTCTCTCTCTCTCTCTCTGCTCCTCCCTCTTGCCACCTGTCTTTTTCTAACGAGTAATGTGTGCATGTGTGTTTAACATTGTGATAGATTTTGTAGCTTCTTTAACCGATAAGATATCCCTTTATTTAATACATTACAAAATGTTTGCTTTCTGATGAGGTTTAAATGGTTTAATTGTTTCCAAGTCGGTTAAAAACTAAAGTTAGCTCCGTTAATAGGGCCTCTACCGACTTAAAATAAAGCTGTTTGCCGCAGTCTGTCTCCTGTCTGAGAACGCCAGTAATCATTATAATCCAACCATTAAATCTCTTTCACATGAAACAAAATATATGTTGTTGTTCTGTTGTTCATAGTTGACTAAAGGGCTATCGGGGTGGCGGAAATGGGGTCAATGGGGCCAAAAATAAGATCTTGTCAGAGGGTGTAATCATGGGTGACTTTTGTTTACCAAGCTTCGTGCATGTAGGAAGAAACGAAAGATATTTAATACATTTTGAGTGCTGTCCGCTGCATAATTCTCCAAAGGTAGGTTTTGTAAACTGAGCATTGGTGATTGTGGTGGGAACGGATATGGGAATTTATCGATTTATCGTGCTTATGACTTCCCCGTAGAGGATTTTTATTTACCAGTGAAGGTAAGTAAAGATTTAATTTTATATTCCAAACGATAATGAAGTTCGTTAAATTTTCACCTCCCTCTGTAAATAAAGTACATCGAACAGAGGTAAGTCTATAATGGAAGTTGGGTGATAAGAGGAACAATATTTTCAAAACCTGATCAAGGGCCAATACTTCTATCACATTTATTTTAAATATTACATTGCAATTCTCAGCCACGACCTTTCTTGTGAATTTATCAATGAATAAGCCCATCTTTGCATTAGGGTTTGAAATATATTTCATTACCAGTCCTTTGACTGTTTTCCGATGTATTAAGACACCATTCAACCTCACACTCGGTGCATTAAATATGAATCAAATTCATGACGGCTGCTTCATCAATTATTCTCGCTAGTGGTGGCGCTGTATAATAAAAGGAATACCATTTCTATATCTATCATTGACTGATTGATCTATTGTTCCTGACGTAGTCATATTTTCCAACACTTAATCATGGTAACTAACTTCTATAAGTTTAGAAGCTTTGCACATGCAATTGTAAATCACAAATTCCGAGGAAAAGGGTTTCGATATTGTGGACAGTAATCTGTCAGTATTTGGAAGTCAGGTAGTATTCTAATTTTCTTTTATTATGCTAACAGAGAATAGCTCTCTACCAGTATTTTATCAGTATGCTTTAGCAGTTATTGACCTCAACTTTCTCGCTTTTCAGTCATGATAATGTTCTATCTTGTTGGTTCTATTAGATGTTGTCAATCATAATAGTAATATATGGCACCTAGGGTCATAACAAATTATCATTATGGAGTAGGTTTATATTAATAAACAATCATTGGTCAAACGGAAAATCCTGCGTTAAAAATGTCCATAGATTCAACATTATTAGTCTGTTTGGCGGGAAAAGTATCAATATAACATTGTGAGTCTGTTTAGCCTCTAAAGGGTTAAAATGTCTAAAAGTTCATCATGGAAAGTTTACTCTTGAGTCAAACAGGAATTTAACATTACGCCGTAGGTTTACATTAGATGACACTCTGGAGTCAAATGGGAAATCCGATGTTAAACAGTTTCATGAGTTTAACATTGTGGGTCGTTCTAGGGCATAAGGGAAATAAGTAATGCTAAAACTACATATATTAACCAACACCCCACGTTTTGAGTACTATTAAGCACTCACTTTTTAAATACTATCCGACATTCACCTTTTGAGTACTATATAGCACCAACTTTGAGTATTATCCACAACAAAGTTTTTGAGTACTATCTAACACGCCGTGTAGTGACCAATACTCCACTAGTATCATCTAACACAAGGTGTATAGTGATAATTCCCCACGTTCACTATTAAAACCCCTTGTGTAGTGACCATAACTTAGTTTTATGCTGTCATACACCCGACACCTACTACCCAATATGTGTAGGGACCAAAATCTTATACTATACCATCATCACGCTATGTGTAGTGACATGCATCCTAGTGGCTATTCACATATATCCAATATCTATCACCCCACAAAGTTCTATCAATGCGATGTGTGTTTAATGAATAATACCCAACACATGTTGTTCAGCAAATATAGTGATCAACGTACAGTCATCTAACATCCAGCAAATCATATTATACCATCCACACTTTGTGTGTATTTTACCTTCTGCCTAGTGGCTATGAGCATATATATATAAAACATTACCTATACCTCATAATATATTGGCGATATCAGTAAATTTGTATATATTGTACAAATGTTTTAAATAGCTTTGAGTAGGTGAACCAGCTCATAATAACACTGAAATTTAATGCGACAAGTAGTACCGAAACTAATGCGAATTGTAACGGGGACTGAAAAAAATCCGGATCTAGATTTAGATTTAGTACACTCACTGAGTCGTTTTTGCTGGATATCATTTGCAGAAAGTGAGTTGCAAAATATTAAATATTAGATTGGTTCACTTCGTTACAAATGTTTGTGTGTGTGTGTGTGTGTGTGTGTGTGTGTGTGTGTGTGTGTGTGTGTGTGTGTGTGGGTGTGTGTGTGATTTGGATTTTTAACGTAGCTTTAACAATTTTTCAGTCATATCACTACGACGTCTGCAGTGTGTCAGTTTATAGTGATGTCTCGCGCTGGGGCATCATGCCGCAGACATTTAGCATAATGTCCCACCCAGTCACATTATCCTGACACCAACCTCTTAATGCTGAGCGCCAAGCGAGGTAGCTGTTAGTATCATTTTTAAAAGTGTTTGGTATGACTCGACCGGTGTTCAAACCCGCGACCTCCCGCATCCGAGGCAAACGCTCTAACCACTAGGCCATAATAACATAGCTTTTAAA
This sequence comes from Megalonaias nervosa, assembly GCA_016617855.1. Classification (NCBI taxonomy): domain Eukaryota; kingdom Metazoa; phylum Mollusca; class Bivalvia; order Unionida; family Unionidae; genus Megalonaias; species Megalonaias nervosa. The sequence continues at coordinate 22,582 of JAECUM010007414.1, read as the reverse complement.
GTCTTGGTATAAAGCAATTTGATATACCAATACTATTAACATATCAAATTGTGATCCGCCCATGGTACAATAATATGCATATATAAACATTCTATAAACATTATTGCAATGGCGCCCTTGCAACTGTGTGCTGTCTACTCATTAATCATGAGTGACGTATGAAAATAATCATAAAAAGTATTAATAATCCCCGTTGTCTAAATGAATTTAATATTGTACACAATTTCATCACAATTCTTTCTGCTTTCCTTTCCCCTTCCCCTCTCATGCATAAAGGATAAAATACGCAGAAATCAAGAGTGAGAGGAAAAGAATTTGGGCTGGATGAAAACCTTGAAATTAAACTTACAGCAAGTAACCTACAAGAATATGGGTCGTCGTAACGGTATGTGTGCACTTTCCTTGGAATTTATCTACAGTGTTTATATAATCAATAGTACGAAGTTGCAAACCCTGTTGATATTATACGGGAAATTTCTCGGTTACGTGGTACACATAATGTGATGTATTTAACGTTTTGTTATTATTTTTACTTTCTTCTTAAACCTATTATAATGTTCTAAAAATCGATTATTATTAATTAAAATATGAAAATGTCCAAAGGCCGCCCCCACCTCTCTCTCTCTCTCTCTCTCTCTCTCTGGACCATCGTAGCAAGATACGGACAAAAATCTATGAAAAGAAGAGCATTAAGGGGATTTTCGATTCTGTCATCGATGTTCCTGGACTTATGATTGATGGTTAAAGTTAAGTCAAACCGACCAAAGGAACAGTATGTGTGTGTGTGTGTGTGTGTGTGTGTGTGTGTGTGTGTGTGTGTGAGAGAGAGAGAGAGAGAGAGAGAGAGAGAGAGAGAGAGAGAGAGAGAGAGAGAGAGATGGACTTTTCAGACCATAGAACAGCTCTTGTGTAGGAGATAAGTGAAATGGCATTATATAAAATGTTCAGTCGTTAACTAGATAAAAAAAAATAATTGCATTATGGACATGAGAAAAATACATAATACATGCAAGCTTTGATGTGATAGAAGTAAGTATGGACACTGTTTCGAATGGTTTAGAGATTTCAACAGTTGGGATATAATTGTAAGGAACATCTGCCGAAATATAGCATTGTGGATATTATAAGATATTTCGAAACAGAGCAAAAGAAACTAACATTTGATGAAACCAAAGTTTCCTTTTAAAGGTATTGATACAACAATAAGGTAATGTCTAAACTGCAACTAAACAACTATTATCTTCACATGTTGATTACTTTATTGATTGTCCTGCTGCACATCTAGTGATCGTATGACCCAAATAAACGCATTTGCCTGGCAATTTGTCTCCTGAATAAATAAGCATCTTTAACGTTTAAAATTGAATATTCTCCTTTGAAACAGAAACATTAGTTTAATCTCTTTGTTACCATTTGATCATTGTGAGTGCTATTTGGATACAGTTTAACGTAACCCGTAAATCTGTATGTTTGGTGTTTCTTTTAGTTCATCCGTCAAAATTATTGTAATAGTTTTCATTATTTTTCGTAGAATGTTGAGCATATTTTCCATTTTTCCTTGACTAGCCGCTTTTATGAAAGAATTGCATATTTGCTTCGTTTAATAATTAGCTGTTGTTAAAGAGATGCATAATTTTAGGATCAGTGATGCGTTCTTTTATTCTGCCACCGTTTACCCATTTAGCACACTAACCACGTGTTTAGGGCACAAACCCAACAGAGCACCAGAAAAAAGTCTATTGGTGATGATAGAATTTAATGAATTATATATAACAATATCGATCTGCATGTAGGAGTATTTTAATTTGGAATGATTGCAGCACTGGCATTTTCACCACCATTTTAGCTTTTGATATTGCTTTATTAAGTTTCGTATTTTGTAGGAGGAAGGGGACCATACTATTTTGCAGTACTTAGGGCCATGGAAGGCCTTAATCCGGCACTGTGACTACCTCATAAACCTAACCTATCAACAGATCTAATCCCGAACCTATCTCCTATTAAATATTGTATTGAATGATAAGTACTTTGCTTCATTGATGGGAATGATTTTTACGTCATCAAGCTGATCATGTTAGTAGAAGTATTTGGATGGACAGATGATTCTCATAATCAGACAAATTAAGAATAAATAGATGTATCTATTTTGGGCATCTGAAATTCATATTACAATCTCCGTGAACAAGACCTCAGCAAATTCCAGTCAAGTGGTCACGGTTACGAAATTTGTCTTGTAATAGTTTACTGTCACAATGCACAGAGTATCTCAGTTTACTATGGATATGAAACATTTGTGAATTGAATTGGCGTATATACACAACACTGATGATATGTGCTTAGCAGATTTAAATGTCCAGCTTTGCAGTAGCTCTTCCTGAATACATTGCTTTTGGTAGTACACTGTCAGAATGTACTGATCTGATTTGTAGCATTATTGCAATTATGTTCTGAGTAGCGCTTACGCAAAATCGCAATAAAAGATATATGGAACTTTTAACTGATGACGAAAATTTCAAAATGTGACAATTGATCCCTCGAAGGCATGATATCTATCACGTTATGTATACTGGAACATAGTCTTTGTCATCTGACAACTTAATAATGTATTTTTCCCCCGTTTGTGCTTATCTGGATAAATCTTTCATGCCAGAATGACCGAAATTGTTCATTCCATCAATTTGAATCCACGCGTCCACTGGACCATCGTTTCACTTTCAGTTATTCTTACAGTTTGAAGTCACTTGTTTTCAACTATTTCAAACGGATATCATATTCATATCCAAAGTTTGGTAAGCTAACAATGTTTATAAGATGTGTATTAAGCTAATTACTATATCTAATATGCCATGTGAATTTTTTTGGAGTAGGTTTTATTTTTAACTAATACAAGTATCTTAGTATATGACCTTCCTCTTATCAATTAATGCCTATATACGTTCAATGTAAACAATTCAATCATATTAAACAGCCAACGCGTGCTTTCGCTTATTTCCTGTCAACATTTGGTATGTTAAATGTCCAGCCAAACTTTTTGACATCATCTGAGTTTTATCTTTTATTATCTTCTGAAGTCTAAGAACGGCACTAAGGTAGAACTTTCTTGAGCTAAATCCATGTACTGGCAGTCTCATACCACAATGATAAATAGACTGTCTAGGTCAGCCTGAACGGCAACAGGCAGATGATGGTATAATTTATAACTTGTATAAAGAGTCACTAAAAACTAACATAAGAAAGAGTACAATTTGAAGACAAACTACTATCACCTAGACGAAAGTGTTTCCTTATGTGGACTACCTTCGGCTGCAGAGGCATCAGGTACTGAAGATGGCATTTTAAAAAATATGACAGTTATAGAATATGCATTGCAATTAAGTTAGCTAAATAAACAAAGCTATTAAAATATACATTAAGATTTAGTTACATAAATCAGAAATTTAGTCATCAACACTTTTATCAGCCTATCACAAAAGTGTTGGGACGCAAGCATTAAAAGTTCCTTTAACACATTCCCTAAGTCGTAAAGAATTCACCAGTAAGGCTAATCTCTAAATGGCTTGCAAGTTCTTTCGTGAGAAATGTAAATGAGTACATTGCTAATGATGATTCTCAGGCTTTCCATAATAAGGTATTGGCAGTTATTTAATGATACAATTTGGTTTGTATTCTGTTTTTGCCACCGTTAGTTACAAAATGGTTTGTGGTTACATAAATGCATAAGAGTTATTAAATATCGGCATTGCTACGACTCTTTGGGCATAAACTAAGTAACAGAAAGAAGCATATACAACAAGTTTTGTAAACTTAACAAATTATTTAGTTCTCTAAATTAAAAACTTAAAAATTAAAGAGGAATTTAAAATATTACGAATTAAATACAAAATAATCATAAAACGTCCTACATAATTCCAAAGAATTGAGTGTTCCGAATGAATTCCAGGTCATCGAATGTTCTGATGCGACAACAGTCTTTATGTATGACAATTGCTTTGTCCAGAACTCCTTTGAGTAAATTGACGATAATCCCACAATAATACCATAGTCCAATAAGCACTTTGTAATTCCAGTGAATGATCCAAACAAATGTTTCCTCTCCGATTATATCTTAACATTAAACACATCTGCAGACTGATGTTAACAGAAGAACAGAGGAAATAAGAATGAATCAACCGTCCACCTATGCGTCCTAATATACACCCATGCGGTTCTAAATCGCAATTGTTTACCATTCGCTATGTGACTTGTGTCTCAATATATCAAGTTGCATAAACAACGCCTGACCGACTGAAACTATCGCCCAACTGGTAAACAAGTTTATTACTAAACGTTTGCAACACCTATTTATCGATCCAATGCAATCTACAGGCATACACTAAAAGCAAAAGACACAATACAGATATACATATCAAAATCTAAGCGTGAAAGAACTTTCAGAGATGTTACAAGAAAAGAGATGAAATTAAATAGTTTGTTTTATTTGTCGTAATTTATGTTTGTTTTTTTCAATCTCGAAATATATTTTCAATATTCGCCTGTATTCTTCGATGTCAATTGAAACAATGTTACTGTTTTGATATGTCTTCTTGCAGAAAACATAATTTGTTTCAAGCTATTTATCTACCATAGAAATAGTGTATAAATGGCAGTAGGTCACGGAGAGTATTTTGGACCTATATTTCAAAATCCTATTTTCAATGAAGATGTTGACGACGAATATATTTATGACTGATTATTTACGTAAAGAGGAACTAACGCGCAATATCAGAATAGTGAACAATGTATATAGATTTGAATCTAAGACTTTTTTTTTTAATCTATCAGCTCAACATGAGAGTGATATATCCAGTTAAATAAACAACCGGTGACATGTTAAACAAAGGTATTATTTGGCTTAATTACTATACGTTTGCGGTAATGTCGGTAAATCGCTTTATAAATGATCCAAGAGGAGACTTAAAATTTATGAAAACGATATGCTGCCCGCCTCATTGTTGGCAAACATTTTCTTGTAAATGCCCTCTATAAAATCCAGACGTGTGATCTCCCAGTTTACATCCAATACTAACTGTGCGGCGACAGCGATAAAATAAAAAAGATTTTCGGTTCAATTACTGTTCCGTGAAGTATTTCAGCCAATCAACGACCTTCATTATACCACCATGCATCGGCTGATGAAATACCTATATAATAATTAGTTGCTTGTTGCCAGCTGAGGGCGATACGTCATTTGCACAGTAGTATAAGTAGATAACTTCGAGAAAACAAATAGTTTCTACCGGCTGTGGTTGTGGTGAAGAAATAAACACACGAAAGAAGAATATTTGAAACCATGAAGGCAGATTAGAAATTCTTACAATTATTTTAAATTTAAGCACGGTTGATTTTACTTTAGTAAACTATACCGAAAACTCTAAGCAGGCATAAAGCTAATATAAAATTTGTCATGTCTAATCTATCACTTGTATTATGCAGGGAAAATTAATATCAATGAGTCTTTATCAATTCCGTACTAATTAATTTCTTCATAGTATCACACGAACCACGGAAGAAACTTTCTGAAGCTCTTCATTATATCTCTGATAATTTCCTTGGAAGTAGAAACGCTGACAAGGTAATTCCTTTCGATCACTATCAAGATGGTGGATTAAAGATGCCACACATTTTCACATTTGTTATAGTACTTAAGCTACCGCGGAAAAAAAAATATATCTTTAATCCTCTTATTCATTTTTCTTGGAAACCAAACCTATCATCTTCATAAGAAAAAACTGCAGGTGATAAAATCTTCTTTCTTTTCATTCAAATTTTCTAAAAATGGACACAGCTGGGCGAGCAGTCCACCACAACAACTGAAGATATTTTATCCATGCCACCGTGGTTAACAAGTCGATAAAAATGAATCGTAAAAAAATTAATTGCTTGCAATAATACTATAGTCAATGCCAGTATCAATTTTCTTCCTTATGAAAATTTCAAAAAATTAATACTGATGTAACTTTAATTGAAAGATACTGAAAATCAGCCAGACCTTGCTAGTCCAGTAAATAATTACTTTTATATGAGGTGAAAACGTCATAAAGCCATTCATATAATATGTTGGGAACGACACCGAACAATACCAGTTAAACTTCATGATAAATGTGTGTGTGTGTGTGTGTGTGTGTGTGTGTGTGTGTGTGTGTGTGTGTGTGGATATGTTTGTATGCATCTCTCTCTATATATATGTGAATGTATACTTTACTGCTCTACTATCATATTTTAGTTTACTATATTTTATTTTGGGCACAATTTAATAGAACAATATTGCTCTCTCTGAAAAATAGAAGGTTTTTGTTTTAATTTATATTAAGATATAGCACCATTTTTTTGCACTATTCATGAAGTAACAGACTGGTTTGTTAATGAAGATGGAATGGGTGTTTCTTAATTGGGTGATAATGTGGACTTGTTCTTGCATTCGTTAGCCATATGCTAATAGCTTTAATAATTGGTATAGACACAAAAAGAAAAATATTAGAAAGTCCTAAGTTTTAAAAACAATTACATCTGGTTTCCGCAAAAAGTTAGATGCTTATTCATTTATTTCATGATCTTTGTTTCCTAAATCATTTGCAACTTCAAGTATAATACCATTCTTGTCTACATAACTGTTACACACTGTTTTTTTTTTTCTTTTTTCATTGTATATCTTTTGATGAATTACTGTAACCTGTTTATCAGGTGCTGGAATCATATTTAGTACAACGTCGTTAAGTAGACCAGTATTAAGTCCTAATTTGAAAATATAAGATGATTTTGAATTTTATCACATAATACATACAGTTCGTATGATTTGATTTGTTATTGCAGTACCATCATCTGTCAAATCCTGTGCTGTCTAACATGGAAAAATAAATCCATCCTGTGCGTTTATCATTTTTTCCAAATTACTTTAATTAGCTGTCAATTTTCTCTAGTATTGTACAGTACCTACTTCCAAATTGTAATGGCGTCTGCAAGCAGATAACACAACAGCAGCTACTGGTTTCTCAAAACCTTGATGCTCAGATTTACTTTTTTAGGGTCTCTTAGCAATCATTTGATCTTGTTTAATGAATTTATCACCATTCACGACATATTTAATGAATTTATTACCATTCACAACATGTTAATTGCTCAAGTTATTACAGATTATGTTGAATTGTTTTTGATCAATATTTTTGTTGGTTGCATTAAATGCTTGGTCATCAGGTGCATAAGACCCATAGTTTTCATAGGCTGAAGTGGACGTGAAACCAATGTACAGATGTCACTTAGAGTTGCAGTTCGGTTAGATCTGTTAAATTCAGTTAGACAGCCCACATAAAGCTATTGCTATCTATTCTGTTCAATTGATTATTCAGCTAACATTGTACGTTATGCTGTGTTCTGCATCACTAAACAGGTTTTTTGGGGATGGAGGGGGCAACCAGCACATAGCATGCAATATTCCTTATATTCGTAGCAAAGAAAACGTTATTTTATAGCACATATTCATTGGATACTAAATACAATAAGTCTTATGTTGATAATATTCTTATTATTATTTATGTGTACAGCAACATGTGTTGCGAATCATTGTGTCTTAGATGAATTAGATGAACATTTGATGATCATTAAATGACTTAGATGAGTATTAAATGAATTAGATGAGCATTAGGTGAATTAGTTGAGAGGTCTTTGTTTTAAACTACATGTTGAGCCACTGACTTACTGTAACCGAGCAATACTGAGAATTTTCACATTTAGGATATAAGTCAAGAATAATGGGCATTTGTTTGGTTTTCAAGATGTATGGAAGTGATAAAATGGATCTTTGGTTTCAAATTGGCACTAGTTAAAACATTGGATTTCATCTATATTTTACTTCAGGGACATTTCCACCAACTAGCATGGTGGATATTATAAATTTAATACGTAGATGATCGTCAGATTTCACCTTCTCTTTTGCAGGAACATTGCATAGGGAAAGTTTATTCAAGTGCCTTTAAATTGATTAACATACAAATTGTACTAATTGAACTATCTGCGAAGTTATTAAATTTCCGAAGAGGTGACAAAAATGAATCCTTTCTCCTTTGGAAATGACTTTAACATTGTAGTCACATTTGCTCTTCTTGGTTGTAACTAAGAAAAAGTAAAGCATTTAATTTTTTTCTTCCACTTACAATTTCATCGAGTTTGTTTGCAACGGCACGTTGAAATTTCTAATGAACATGTTTACTTACATTTCAAGTTTAATCTAAGCATTTAAACACAATATATTTCCCTACATTTCAAGTTTGATCTAAACATTTCCACAGGATACAGTAAAGTATGTTAATTTACACCCCATCATAAGGCTGAGATAATCTAAAAAAAAAAATAGTGTTAGCAATTAAATATAGTTTATACCATTATATGGATCTTTCCCGTAACATATGTGGTAGTCAGGTAGATATATGGTAGGCAGATAGATCAGAGGGATCTCTCTCTCTCTCTCTCTCTCTCTCTCTCTCTCTCTCTCTCTCTCTATATATATATATATATATATATATATATATATATATATATATATAATGGTTGGCAGATGGCTGAAAGGAAGAATAGATACACACAAAGAAGAATTCCTTCTTTGTTCAAACGGATAATCATGGTCTCTCTATCATTAATGTTTACTGATTATTTAGAGTAGATAATGATACCTCAGACTTAGAAATCGTACTCAGTCTAAACAAAATGTAGATTTCTGATTGGTCAGAATATTTTCATGCAAGATTTGGAGTTGAAGTAAGTTGAATAACGACTGGATCGGGTTGATGAGAGCACTAGTTTTCTTTTTTTTAAATCTTTTAAACACATATTTCTGCGTAAAAGTGCTGGGAAACTTTCTCGTGATTCGAGCCAACGATATAATTCTTTAACTATGAGAGCAATGTGGGTAATAATTTGTTCTTGCTGCTTGAAATGTCTCACATGTCACAACAGATATTAATACCTCTTTATGATATCGGAAACATATTAAGAAGAGAATATAGTAACGTAAAGTCCAGACTTGCATGGATGAAAAACGATCTAAGAAAATAAGCATAACATTGGAATTATGTGGAGTTGTACATTAATTACTGTGACGTATAACGCTACGAGACAGAAATCATTTGCATTGCAATAATGGATGGAATGCTAAATCTCAGTTACATAAAGGGTGCATAAGATTTATATATCTACCTATCACAAAAGATTCATAATTTACAAGTTGCATTTGGAATAATTGCTCATACTGTTGACTAACATATTTCCCCTAAATTTTTAGTTAAAAGTGTTTGTATAATTAATTACAAAACCTGCCATCATATAAAACATTGTTACGAGTCTATGCTCTTAAAATAAGTAACAGAAGAGAGTGAAGATAACAAGCTTTGTCAAATTTAACAAATAATTTATTTCCCTAGAATACAAAGTGAAAAATGAGAAAAAAGAACTTACGGTTTTGCGAATTAAATCCAAAAATGATCTAAGATTTAAAGACACAAGTCCTAGTAATAAAAAGTCCTGAATAAAACTCAGTCCAAGTTCCGAAGAGATTTAAAACTGAAGGCGATGATGTGTCTGTTATGGCCTGCGTAGTACTGATGTGTCAACAGTCTCTTGTTAAAGCACAGAAATATTATTCCAGGTTTGAATTCAGTATAAATTAGAATGAATGTCTTTATCCAAGAATTTTGTCAGAGCACTTTTGTATTTCCAGAGAAAATAATCACTTGAATTCAATAATTTGAAGAAAATAAAATTCAGCCCAAACTGGTCACAGCATAATACAATTTAAAGTACCAGATGTTAAAGCACAACTGGTAAAATTTTGACAGTCACAAGATAATATTGTTCTCTGTTTGACCTCAGGTCACAAATTAGAATTTTCTGAAAACAATCATTACCTAATGAAAAATAACTTTCTAGCATGATTTAATGAGCCTGTTTTATTTAAAACATAAAAGCCTATAAAATTCACTTTGGAGTCCCCAAAACCCTGACCCAAATCAACATGTTTACCTGTATGATAATTTGGTCAATGAACTCATACCCATTGAGGATAATGAAGCTTTATTAGTTGCTTATATCAATGAAATAAAAAAATTTAAAAACAAGTTAATCAGGTCAAACAGAACTGAACCCAATTCTGGACAATGTCAAGTCCAGCGTACAATGTTACACTACAATAGCATGTAATGGAAAAAAAAAATTCAAACTAACATACAAACAATTAAATTAAATATACATAACACCATCCATCGGACAGGAAAGCAGTTTGACAGCAGGAAAAAAACATTATAAACGTTTACAGTATATCAATATCACATATCATTATCTTATGTGAAAGTGCTTGATTAATCTTCCAATATCTCTCCATCAAACTAAATCGATCTTTCTCGCTTGTTTGGTATTTGCGTTGCTAAAATCTCGTATCACTATTAAGGAACATGTCCGGACCAATCCTAGTTTTTGAAACAAACATAATCATAGGTTCGTGGATCATTACTATTTCAGAGCTGAATAGCAATGATTTGCTGAGTAATAGTAATCAGTACTGGATCAGTAACAATTGGTTGTTTTTATATCCGAAATTCGTGTACGAGAATGTTTCTAGATCACGCAATACTTTTATGATTAACAATGTATCTGTGTAATTACTGAAGACTACTTGTAATATTCCTTACGCAGGAGACTTACAAGTATAGCACAGTGTTCTCAGTGCTAAAAGGAGATAAATCGTAGTGTGCTGGGAGGTACAATTACAATATTAAGCGATCTCAATGGTAAAATGAGATAAATCGTAGTGTGCTGGGAAGTACAATTATAATATTAGGCGATCTAAATGGTAAAAAGAGATAAATCGTAGTGTGCTGGGAGATACAAGTATAATAGTAAGAGCTATTCCTCTTGAAAAGTCATATGTAGCCTCAGCAGACATATGCAGATTTGCCAATTTCATGAAAGTATGTGTGGTACATGATTTATCTTATACACAAATAACAATTAGAAAGCAAGTGCAGTGCTTTGAGCAAATGATCAAAGTAAAACAAATGTTATAGGGTGGACTATGTCACAGCACACAAGAGTGGTGTTGTATACAAGTTAATATAATCCAATGATTTCGCCTTGCTTTCGTAAATTACAGTACACAGGAAAAGTGATGCAATATACAACTAGCGATCATAATATAGACGTCACTGTACTCCAACGTCACCGTACACAAAAACAATAAAGCAGTGTTAAACTAAAATAGTAACATTATTAATATTTGTTCTTTACATCACAATAAACACATATAGAGACGCAATTCACAAATTAAAAATAAAAATATAACACGATTTCATATTGAGTGGTACATCACATCAAACGTCCGTGAAATGAAACACAAGTTAAAATCGTACCATTCTTTCTCATTGGTCCTACGTTACAACACTCAGAAACAGTGATGCATTACATAAGTTAGAAGTAGAATATGATTCCCACATGCTTCTACTTTACTGTACCCTGGAACAGTAACACAACACAAAAGTTAAATCATAACACGATTAAGACATAATTTATAGGTCGCAGCTGCTATGCATATTTAACTTGTATTATATGTTGTCTTTTGTTACTGATTGTATGTTATGTACATCAGTATTTTGCATTATTCATTCTTCACTGGAATTACAAAGTACTCAGTAATATTCTTGGACTAAAGCAATAATTTGGAATTATATTGAATCTGTCAAGGACATTTTGGATTATATTATTGCGACACATCAAAAGGCTGTTAAAAATCATCACATTCTAGGATATTGACAGGCACATTCGATATCGGAATTTATTTGGAATACCTCTGGAATTAAATTGAATCTTTTATTTTTGGACTTTTGATAGACCTTTAAGGACTATCTCGGATTTAATTTACAATACTATAAGCTCTTATTAAACTTCCACTTTTGTATTCTAGGGAAATAAATCATGTTTTGAATTTTACAAAACTTGTTGGTTTTCGCTCTTTTTCTGTTACTTAGTTTAAGACCGTCGTAACACAGCATGTATATATATATATTCCATTCTTGACTTGAAAACAATGGATTCAAAATAGAAGAAACAAAGAAGATACAATTAAACTATATATCTATGTTATGCTTTCATCATCCCAAACACGGTGTATAATAAAAATAAAAAAGTAATTATCTAGCCTAAGACGAAGAGAACCAAATTGTTTCTCTCTGCCTCTGTCACTCTTTCTCTGTCTATCTGTCTTATCATCTCTCTCTCTCTCTCTCTCTCTCTCTCTCTGTATATATATATATATATATATATATATATATATATATATATATATATATATATATATATATATATATATATATATATATATATATATATATATATATATTCTGAAATGTTAATTGTTATTAAAAATAAAAAAATAGTGAGATAGTTGAAGAAGTCTAAACAGTGAAATATATATTAAAATCTTTCTTCTTTAAACGAATCACAATGAAGACTTCTAACATATCAATTGATTCCAATAGAAACGAACTGAGGCTTGAGAGTAAGGAAAATTTAAACGAAATCATAGTGAATCGACTCATTCAATATAAATTAAACGAGGTATATATTTCAAGATAGTAATTATCAAGATTTGTGTACATTTATAAAATCAACAGAAGCATGTTTAAACAAAATCTTCTTTCTAAATACAATATCAATTTGTTCAGGAAAAATACAGATACAGTAACTATCAGACTTACGAAGAGACCTGCCTACGATGGAGATCAGGTCGAGTATGTAGATTTGAATCACAAAACTTCACAATATGTCAGACAGAGGCAAAATGGATAATGTCATTCAGCATTTATTATTCAAGTTACATAACACGATTAGAAATGAAAAAAAACCCAACGAAAGTACAAGATTGACGTTTGACATGAGGATTGAAGATTTAATAACACACACACACACACACACACACACACACACACACTCACACACACACACACTTTGGTTCCTGAAATTATAGAGAGATCCAAACGCTTGAAACAAATAAACCATTACAAGCAACAGTTACAACAGGCAACCAATAAAAAAGGGTATGATGATAAAATTTGAACGGAAATATCGATTTTGAAAAAGAAATTGATAAATCCAGTAGCTTTAGAGAGAGGTTATTACCAGATTATTTAATGCCATAGAAGAAAGAGAATAAAGTAGATACGTAAATGAGGTCGAGAAAATCAAAATTACCATCGAAGAAATAAAAATTTTAAATGTATGACAAACCGATCGATGGAAAAATAAAATATGTCAGCAACGTTAAGATGCAAAAACAGTTTTGCTAAATTGTAAGAAATTTCGAAAAGTTATGGCCTTAGACGGGAGACACATAGCAGGAGATTACAAAGATTTATAAAACTATTATCGGGATCTTATTAATAACATTAACTCAAACGTTAAAGAATCATGAACATTTAGAGAACAAGTATAATAATTGATGTTATTTTTAAAGTTACACTTATGACAGCAGCGACTCTTCAAATAACCATAACTGTTGGCGTGATGGTAGCAACTCTTTGAACAACCATAACTATTGGCATGATGGTAACAACTCTTTGAACAACCATAACTATTGACAAATGGTATTAACTCCGCAAATAACCGTAACGTTTGGCAAATAACTGCAACTCTTCGAACAATTGTTAAGTATTGGCAAATGGTAGCAACTCTTCGAATAACTATAGCTATTGACATGATGGTAGCAACTCTTCGAATAACAATAGCTATAGGAATGATGGTAGCAACTCTTCTAATAATCATAGGTATAGGAATGATGGTAGTAACTCTTATAATAACCATAGCTATATTAATGATGGTAGCAACTCTTGGAATAACCATAGGTATAGTCATGACAGTAGCAACTCTTTGAATAACCATTTCTATTGGCGTGATGGCAGCAACTCTTCGAATAACCATAACTATTGGCATGATGGCAGCAACTCTTCGAATTACCATAACTATTGGAATGATGGTAGCAACTCTTCGAATAACCATACCTATAAGAAAGATGGTAGCAACTCTTGGAATAACCGTATCTATTGGCGTGATGGTAACAACTCTTTGAATAACAATAGCTATAGGAATGATGGTAGCAACTCTTCGAATAACCCTAGCTATTGGCATGATGGTAGCACCTCTTTGAATAACCATGTCTATAGGAATGATGGTAGCAACTCTTCGACTAACTATATCTATAGGTATGATGGTCGCAACTCTTGGAATAACCATTGGAAATTAATTTAAAGGTTTATGAGCGGCATGCGGAGGAACAAGTTCTGATGATTGTGGTGATAAAGGTAACATTCGCTGACTAATTATCTAGAGATGTGACAATCATTGCAAAATATTTGTTTCAATTAGCTAACAGAAAGCAGCAACGTCATTACCTTCTGTTACTGTCTGTGCAATATTCTGGCGTTGTAAATAAGCTAGAATAATTAGCCTGTCCTTTAAAGGTTTATTTTTCTTAACAAATAGAATAAAAAGTTAAAGGGATGCTGGAAAGATACAGAAGCCTACGTAACAAATAATTAAACAGAAAATCTATAAGTTTTGCAACCCTTGTCATAATTATAGACATGTGTGTATTTGTTTCATGATCTGTGTCATTTTAATTATAAGTTATATGCCTAGTCTGGTTGTAATGACCAGACAATTATCGTTTTCATCTTTCTGGTCTACATAATTCTAATTCGCGTTCTCTTCTTTTCTGTCAGCCAATATGACATCTATCTTTCAAAAAAGTGATGCATAATGCTCTTCAGCTGTTGGATTTCCATTTTTACAGCCTAATTATTTAGATAAGTATTTCGTCGTATAGTGGATTACCTGATTCCTGTTTTTAAATCGATAATTTAATTTACAATACTATTTTAAACACTATATCAGAGGTTAAGAACAAAATATACAATCACCACAGATAGCACTATTTTGTCTAACTGTTCAATCGGAAATATATTTCTAAAATTTTATTTGAACGTTTTCTTCTTTGTCATATTCTTGCTTATCCAATATTCAATTTTCAATCTACGTTTTACAGTTTCTTGTATTGAGGCAGGTTACGTAATAGATTTTCTATCTTGTACTTGGCCACCTTATATGTAAAAAAAGAAAGACCTTAAGCTTTGATTTAGGCGATTAGTCCGATGATACCATGTTGAAAGAAACAAACCCATCCTGTTTTTTTTTTTTGAGCAGGCGTTATCATTTAATTTATTTCTCCGGCAGACATTTTGCTCCCGTTTTCAGCTGTTCTAGCTTCGTGATTATATTTACGCATGGAAACATCTTCTACGCAACCGTGATATACAGCCGTATATTCTTAGGTCCATTTACAATATATATATATATATATATATATATATATATATATATATATATATATATATATATATATATATATATATATATATATATATATATATATATATATATGTATATATATATATATATATATTTCATATTAATGTATCATCCATTATGATGTGGAAAATATTATAATTAGTTCAGATTATGTTAAAGTCTTTATTAAAATTTATATTAGTGTTTGTTGGATTAGAACATTTATTATAAGGTAATGATAGATTGCATTCAGACAACATTTTTTTAATCTTAAACGTATATGCTAATGTTACCAATTATTGCATGTTCGTATCAGTTATATAGTATACAGCCTGATATTGCCATCCATACTGTCTAATTTAATTGATTTTAATGGAATTGTATCTCACACTAAGTTATATATCTGTTAAATGGGTGGACACAGATTGTAATGATAGCGATAAACTGCTGATATTTGGTTAATGATTTTAGGGACGGTAGGGGGAATGGAAATTATAATTGAACATTTGATGCATTTGTTCTTGTTACTACATAAGATATGCAGCAACGTCCAAAATATGATGATGAAAATAAGAGAACAAACATATAAAAAAATTATTTAGCGCGAGCGGGCTGTTAATTGTATGAAAAATCGACCGTGGCAGTGTATCGCCGAGATAATACTATCTAAACACATTTCTATTGCGGCAATTAAGGTACTTTGAAAATAAATATTGTCTCATCGGGGTGGATATATGCTGCTGATTTTGAAAATTAAAATCGGGATGCTTGTGAATGGTCAACGAAGAATCGCGTCAATAATGCGCGCAGGCCGATATTTTATAGAGATACAAATTGTACTAAAGCCTTTTGAGATGAATTAATAACATAAAGTGCTAGGTATAGAACAGTCACAGAAGGAGATGCGCTACTTTTTAACTGGATAATGTATACCATATGTAAAGTGAATATATAGCGAACTATAAGGTTAGAGTACACAACAACTTAACTGGAAAGTACAGAGGTCCAGCGCAAAGTTGCAATACAAGTTTTAAATATCCGAAATGCATAGAATTGTTCATTCGTAATTTGTCTGATTACGACGGTCATCTGTTCCTCAAGACGTATGTGACAAGAAAACATTTAGATGAGGAGGCAAACATCGCACCGAACAAAGATTACAACATTCAGCAAGGATTCAGAGTTGATACATACATGAAAGAAGGAAAAGAAATAATAGTTCAAGGGCAGTTACGTTTGCAGAGAGCTTTGAAATCATTCGACAGTCTATAGAAAAGCTGACTAAACATTCAAGTGATGAAAAATCAACAGACAAGCTGAAACATTTAATAGACATATCAGATAAAAGAAATTTATTCCTCTGGATAGATGGGTACGTTTCAAACATTTAACGATTCAACTCTCGAATTGATAAACAAGCTGTATTAATCACTTAACAATTAAAACATATCAAATGACGATTTTATTGGCTGAAATTTGGAGCTGTAAGAACTGGTGCACTTTTAAGTATAGCTTTTAACTTCTCAAAAGCCTCCTCACATTTTTCAGACTAATGAAACTTGGTTTTCTTGCTCAATAAATTTGTCAGGGGTTCAGCAATATTAGAAAAATTGGAACAAAATTTCCGATAGTATCCAGCCATACCCAAATATCGCATCAGTTGCTTTTTACTGATAGGCACAGGAAATGCAGAGATAGCCTTGACCTTAGCATCTATAGATTTAACTTGTCCATGTCCCACGATATGTCCTAGAAGTGTTACACAAGCATGGCAAAACTCACGTTTGGATAAATTAATTGTCAAACTTGCATCAGTGAGTCTGTCAAAGAATTTACGAATTGTCGCTAAATGATCTTTCCAGGTGTCGTTGTAGATGATGACATTATTGATTTAAGCATCACAATTATCTAGAGCAGATGTAATTATGTTCATTAAACGTTGAAAAGTACATGGCGAACCTTTCAACCCAAACGGCATCACTTTATATTGATAAAGTCCATCTGGAGTCATGAACGCCGAAATTTCCTTTCCCCTTTCCGTCAGTGGAATTTGCCAAAATCCTTTCAGAAGTTCAGACTTGGTGAAATACTTGACATTTCCAATTTTATCAATACAGTCATCGATTCTTGGTAATAGAAATGAATCCGTTTAAGTCACACTGTTCACCTTTCTAAAATCAGTACACATGCGGAAAGTATTATCTGGTTTCGGAACAAGTATACATGGTAAACTCCAGTTACTTTTGCTCGGCTCTATGAAATCATTCTCCAGCAAATACTGAATTTCTTTTTCAAGCATTCTTGTTTGGGAGGGTTCATCGTGTACCGATGTTGTTTCACAGGTTTGGAATTTATAATTTCAACGTCATGAAAAATTTTGTTTGTCCTCGTAGGAACATCTGAAAATAATTGCTCATATTCGAATAATAACTGTTTAAGTTCATTCTTTTCTTGTTGTTGCAAAGGTAAAAGTTTCTGATGCAGATTATTCATAATTTCCGAATTTCGAAGATTTGTCACTCTAAAATCGTTAGTGTCCGACTGAATTCCTTCACTTAAATCCTCAGTGAGTGGGACAGGTACAACTAAATTAATTGCATGATTTACCTGGCTATCTCTCAATATACTGGCACTCTATTAATTTATTTAGATCAGAGTACTATTGTTATAATTTAACTCATTCATTTTTTTCTTAACTTTGTAAGGGCCGTAATACCTAATTTGAAGAAAACTTCGAAGAATGAGCAAGAGAGTAAGAACTTTATTAGAAGACTCAAAAGTTCTCTCCATTAAAGTTCTGTGAAAAAATAATTTCACTTTTGACTTGAATTGCTGAATGCCAAATTCAAGTATAACTAGCTGAAAAATTTCAGACATAAAATTTGACCCTTGACCAGATTTAACAGATCTGGGAAGGCCAAATCGAGTAAAAAATTTTATCAAAGCCTTTACTATAGTTTTAGTTGCAATATTCCCCAAAGGCATTGCCTCTGGGAATCTTGTTGACGCACACATAATGGTCAACAAATATTGGTTGTCTGATTTGGTCTTAGATAAGGGACCAACACAATCTACCATAATTCTGCTAAATGGTTCGTCAAATGCAGGAATAGGTTGCAGATGAGCCTTAGGTATCTTCTGATTGGGTTTTCCTACCATTTGACAAGTATGACAAGATCTACAGTATTTACAAACATCACTTTTGATTTTTGGCCAATAAAAGTGTGTCAAGATCTTGTGATAAGTTTTATTAATCCCTAAATGACCAGCCAGAGGAGTTTCATTGGCCAGACAAAGTATTTCCTGTCTGTAAGATTTTGGAACTACAATCTGATAGTTCACTGACCACTCGTCACCGGCAGGTTCATCGGGAGGTCTCCATTTTCTCATTCGAATTCCATTTTTAATGCAATAACAGACAGGTACTTCAGTGGCTTCAGTTTCACTAATGGCCCTCTGAAACAAACAGGAGATCTCAGGATCTTTTTTCTGTTCGACGACAAGTGATTGTCGTTTGTCACCCTGATTAGAAAAAAGAGATCGAGTGGTTAAAAGATGATCACTGTGATCAATACCTTTTGATTGATCGAAACAAGGTGTGAAAGTGACCTCATCAAAAGCCTGACCAATACAGGTTTCAGGTAAAGGAATACTTTTCTTATCGAAATCATTCTCTAGAGCTTTCTTTGCCATAGCTCTAGTAACTGCACAAGCTGGGTATAAAACAGGGAATTCTTTTTCAATAGGATCAACTTTCTGATCCAAAGAAGGTTTGTCAGTTACAAGTGGATTAACCACAACCTTGTCTCCAGCTAGGTCGTTGCCTAGTGAGAAATGAATGCTCTCAACGGGTAAACAAGACACTATCCCGACTGTCACAGGTCCTGAGACTAATGCTGATGACAAATGTACACAACGGAGAGGAACATTAACAAAGCCGCACTCTACTCCCTGAATAAGAACACTCTCATTAGAGGAAGTCTTCTCAGAAAAAGGCAAAGTACCTGATAATAAAAGACTCTGAGAAGCTCCTGTATCCCTTAAAAGTTTAATAGGGATAGGATTGGTCAAATCACCCAAGAGTGATATAGAACCCTTCGACATGAATTGTTCATAATTCTCCATAATAAAATCAGACTGGGGTTAATTTGACCCAACAAATGTATTGCTTTCAATACATGACTGTGACCTTGACCTCTTAGAAATAAGAGCATTTTGGATAGGTCTATCTTGATTCTGATGCTTATATTTCAATTTCAAGCAATCAGAAATAACATGTCCTTTCTTCTTACAATAGGTACACGTAGGACTGGAAGAGACAAGGATTTTGAATCTAGCTTATCAGAAGCTTGATTTTTAAAAGTTGTGCCAGATTGAGTTTTAGAAGGAGTTATATTAGGCTGAAATACCTTTTTACCAGAGAACTGCTGAGTGGTAGTCTTGCCTATAACCGGAACTTTATGAGTTAAGAAATAATCGTCAGCAGCACGAGCAGCATTTTCGAAGGTTTCGATCTTATGCTCGTCAAGGTAAGTCTTAATGTCACTATGGACACAGTTTTTGAACTCTTCAACTAACATTAGTTGTTTGAGACTTTCAAAATCTTGATCAACTTTCTTGGCTATGCACCATCTATCAAATAACTGCTCTTTTTCTCTTGCAAATTCGACATATGTTTGTCCAGCTTATTTTGTATAGTTCCGATATTTTTGCCGATTAAGTCTCAGGGACTAACTCATAACACTTTAAGATGCATTCCTTAACCAAATCATACTCAGTACTTTGCTGAACTGACAGTGAATGATAAATATCACTAGCCTTACCAATAAGTACACATTGTAGTAATTGAGTCCAGTGCTCCCTTGGGCATTTTAAATTTTCAGCAACTTTTTCAAAACGAGGAAAATATTTGTCTACTTCTTTTTCTCTGAAAGGGGGCACTAACCTGATATTCCTTGTAATCTCAAAACTTGAATTTGTATGTGAAGTGGGAATGTGCTTTTCACTTGTCAGCTCTATTTCTTTTAACTTAATTTGAAATTCCCTATCATCCTTCTCTCTTGGATTTGCATCTCTCTCTCTCTCTCTCTCTCTTAATTGTAAATGCATTTGTTCTTTCTGTAATTGCATTTGTTCTGTCTGTAATTGCACTTGTCTTTCATTCTCTCTCTCCTGTCTCTCTCCCCCTCTCTTCTAATTACATTTGTTTATCCTTCTCTCTTTCCTGTCTCCCTCTCTGTCCTCTTTCTCAAATTGCAACTGCATTTGTTTCTCTGTCTCTCCTCTTTTTTAAATTGCAAATGTTTGTCTTCTTTCTGAAGTTCAAGCCTCCTTAATTCTAGTTCCATCTTGTATTTTAATTTCAATTCCTTTACTTTTATGTCAGAGTCTGATGCAAACTTACTGATCGAAACCAAAACACTTTTATCCAAAACATTCTTTTCTACCAAATATTGGATCAAAATGTTTTTAATTTCTTGCTTCGTTAAAGACGTTATTGCCTCAGAAAGATCATATTTTCTGGCAAGTTCAAGCAATTCATCTTTTTTCAAACAATCCAACTGCTCCAGAGTAGCATTTGAAAGAAAGATCTCCACTTTTGATGACATTGTGAAAAAACCTGTTGATTCCACTAAAAATTTCAAACAAAATGTGAAATGATACTTGGAATTTAAAATATTCTGAAAACTAGGGAAATTTAAATTTCAAAAAACAATTTTCTGAAATATTTTAGCCACAATTCATATATCCCAAGGACGAGATACCCAATTTTCTTTGTTACGTGTCTAGGCTCGAACAAAAGTAACAAAGAAAAAAGTGAAGCCAACAAGCTTTGTAAATTTAACAAATTAATTTATTTTCCAAGAAAAACAAGGTAAAAATATGAAAATGGACTTACGGTTTACGAATCAAATCCAAAAATTAATCCAATAATTAAAAATATAAGTCCTATCACTAAAAAGTTCTAAGTGAATCAAAGTTCGAATCCCGATGAAGTTCCAAGATGGAAGGCGATGACGTCTTCTATAACCTGTTTTGTGTTGTCGTATCAACAGTTCCTTGTTGAATCACCAAGAATAATATTCCGGCTTTAGAGTTCCGAATAATTTTCAGTAAATATCTTTGTCCAAGAATTCTGATGAGCACTAGGTAAAGTCTCCAGGGAAAATAAATTATTAATTCCGAAAAATAGTAAAATTTAAATCAAAATGGCAACAACAAAATAATACCTTTGAGCCCGAAGGTATGAATTACGACTGACTAGAAAAACACTATGATATGTCACTTTAACTCCAACTGAAACGCAAAACGAACCACGTGATATGGTCACATGATCACTTCCTTTCAAGAGACGTAGTAACATCATATGTCAATTATAACGTAGGCCATGTACGGATTCGATTGTACTGAACGAATCTTACTATAAGATTCAATAATAATAGAAAAAGTTGTTTACAACAGAACTGAAACTGGCCCTGAAATCTAGGTCACCAAAAGATACAATTTTTCCACGAACTGCGTATTTATCAGGTTTAACAGAACTGAATTGAATTTTCTGGAAAAATGTCAAATCCAGTGAATAAAGTTATCATTGCAGTAACATGTAATGAAATACAAATAAAATAAAAAAGAAATTTAAAACTAACACACAAGTAATTAAATTGCATATACGTAACACCTCTGCATTCTTAGGGTAATATTGTCAAACATGAAATATATGTTAATATTACAAAAATATTTAAATTTTACAACACCTTTTAAATCAAGAAGGCAAATATAATGTATATTTAAAATTTTGCTTTTCTATCATTGATTATAAAACATGGTACTCAGAGGTTTCGCTTTCAATGAAACTTCTAACTGTAATCTTTGAAAATTCCAAGTTAGCTTTAGTCAAGAGAGTATATATAATATATATGATTAAAGCTAGCATATCCTAAAGCTGTGAGCAGTTCAGAAAACAAATTGAAAACAAATTTATATTAAATATAAAATGTATTCCGGATTCATAGATTACTGTGTTGAATATTTTGCTGTTCAAGTATAGTTTGTATTGGTTAATTAATAACTGGGTATTGGTCATAAAATGTGAGTGTTGGAAAGTATATGACTGCGTGATTGCTAATCCTGTGGGAATAAACCTTTTGCACGGGAAAGAAGCAGA
>JAECUM010007413.1:0-15259 GCA_016617855.1 Megalonaias nervosa | reverse complement strand
ATATAACTAGTTTAGATTAATATTTCTGAATCTTCAAAGCTATTTATTCTTGTTACAGATGAAATTAAGCTTTTAGCTTTTGATATATCAAACTTTTATCAATTTGGGTGTATTTTACTAAATTTTACCCACTGTCTGTAACTATATATCAGATGTAATTCCCCATGAGGTCCTTTCAAAGGATAACAGAGTAGATAATCTGAATTTCAAAAGAGAAATAAGATAGGAGTAGTTTTACATGTTTCATCTTTTTGGCCAATGTTTCTGAGTGCTAACTAGTAAACCAAATGCGCTTTCGTTTTGAAGGTAAGTTTGATGGGTACCAAGATTTGATTAAAATTCCACATTCAGCGAAAAAGATAAAGTAGATTGATTGTTTAGATAGATCGTACCATCAAAAAGCCAGCGCAGTTTACAAGAGATAGCTTTGATTTTTAACCACAAGCTCACTCAATTTAGCTTTACCCTAGAGTTAACTTTTTTGCCGGTAAATAAAGATATGTCTGCCGTTCTAGTATATATCAAGATTTATAACATGTTCAAACTCAGATATTTCAAAATTATTGGATTTCTACTTTCATAATACTAACGTCCATTTGCGAGGAATTTCCAGGCCCCAAAACATGAAAGTTTAAGCTTTAACACTAAATGTAGAAATGCTGTTTTCAAACAGAGACGACAGTATGTTACAACCGATTAGACGGATGTCCTGTTTTGAATTCAGTAGTTGAAGTGTCTAATATCACACAAAGATCTCGTCATCTCGTATTAACGAGCATGAAATATTGTACAGTAGGTTGTGTTCGCAGAAGAAAATTGAGCAATTTTGCCTGATAAAGAGAGGTTTAACATTTTTCGCGAGTTATATTTTAACGATCGAAGATTTTATTTTACCGTTAAAAAACTCACAGGATCTTGTACCCCTCTAAAACTTGCTCTCGACTATAAGACAGTCTATTGAAGACAGGACAAAATTATTTATTAACATTCAGGAGAAAACAATGCAATTGGATAACGTCATTAAATTGACACGCCAGTCAGTTGCATTAGCAACTATTACCTGTCAAGCAATGCTAAATTTAATTTAATTTAATCTTAGCTGTTGGCTCAAGGTTACTTCAGATTCAAATAATGTGTTAATGTTTTGTACGACCGTCATACAAGCGTAATATCATATTGTTAGTACGTCCCTGTTACCAACTTCGTTTTTGCACAAAACTCGAGTTCTCCACCATCTACAATTACCGAATTTTGTGAATGACTTTCACTTGGCTTGTGAAGATTTTACTGACATTTCATTCATATCATAAAATAAACAGTTCAGACTCATATTTTGTCAATCTTTTATTAATAAGATTTCATATTTGGTATGTTTGTTTTGGGTTGTTGTTGTTTTGTTTTTTTTATAAAGAAATTTCGGGTTCATCAAGATTATTCAAACCATAAAATAAACTTTCAGACCCATATTTGGCATGTTACATTTCTTTAACTGGTAAAGTTTGGGTTTTTAAGATTATTCAAAATATAAAATAAAACGTAAAGACCCATATTTGGTATGTTGTTACTTTTCTTAAAGTGAGAAAGTATGGACTATTTAAGATTATTCAAAGCCCAAAACTAAAAGGTTTCAGACCCATATTTGGTTTGTTATTATTTTCCTTTAAGTGATAAATTAAGGGTTATTTAAGATTAGTAAAGCCATAAAATAAAACGTTAAGACCTATATTTGGTTTGTTATTTTTCATTAAGTGAGAAAAAGTACGCGGTTTCTTTTTAAGAAATACTGATAAAGTTAGTACTGTTTTAAGCAACTGAGTAATTGCACCATAATATATATATGTACCCTAAAATATAACCGATACCACCAACATTTCATAAAATACAATTAAAGTTTAAATAATTCTTTAATTTCAGTCAATGTACATAAATAAAAGATCGACATTTTTGGAGCTGTTTTTTTTTAAATTTTTTTTTATAGTTTAAACAGCATTTTAAACACATTATTGACTATATCATGCTGATGAAATGGGAGTTAAGTGCCTTTCCAATCTGATTAAAATCAGATCTCCGCTTCCTACGTGAAGATCTGACGACGACCGCTTAGGGGTCATGTTCTGGTGACCTTTGAATTAGCCAATGGAAATGCAGCTTTCAAACATCTGAAAGTGAATTAGATTGTTCGGTACACATTCATGCTCTTCATCCACACAGACTTCATCTGATTGGCTGATAAAATTAGAGATTATGGTAATAACATAGGTTACCAGAACATGACCCCTAAGCGGTTGCTGTTAGATCTTCATGTATAACAGTGGAGATCTGATTTTAATCAGACTAAGTGCCTTTCCTACGGACACACTGAGCCAGCCCGACTGTGACTTACATGAGTGGGTATCAAACCCATGGCCCTTGGATCACTAGTCCGACGCTCAACCGAGTCATCTTGGTACACCTTTTAAATAGTTTACAAATATATGTTAGACATCTGTTTTTAGAATCATTTGTCTTTGATGTATAATATGTAATTGCTTCACTGGATCTAAAATTTAATATAGAGGGTTTTGCTGAATTCAAACGTGTTGTGGGAACCAAAAGGTTGCCATGGGTCGCGGAACTCAATTTGAAAGAAGACTTTGGTACAGTGAAAGTCAAACTGGTCATGGATCTTGATACTCAGTTTTTAAATAAGAACGCTGTGTACAGTCCTGGTTGATATGGTACGTACAGTCGATGCGAGGCCTAGGTAAGACTATCGAAGCCTAGAAAGGTAGTGACATCCATTCCACCACGTGTCCACACAATACTGTACCGGCATCGCACTTTTTTAAACTCCCGGTATGGCGTTTGAACACACATGGCCTGAAATTTACAAAACTCTCGAGTTTCACTTTCATATTTTGTTTCGACCAATAACAATCGACGTTACTTTTGAAAGCTCGTTTTTTATTGGCTGTTAGTGGGAACTGACTCTTAGACTGAAGTTCCGAGTTCTTATGATCTCTAGTCCTGGCGAATGGATGTCATTTTGGCTGCAGTGCGCTTTGATATGATGACTTATTCAGTCATTGATTATTCGCATCATTTTGACTTAGATGTAGAAATAATTTTTCTGCCGATTTGGCTGGTACCCACAAATTGCAGGCTTCGATCCATAAATCAGTTCACAGACTTGGTTTGTGTGCTGGTGGATTGGGTATGATCTCACCTTTTCACGAAACATTGCAATTACTGCATACAGATTTTTCTTCGACACATCAATTCACATATCGATCGTTTTTAGAAGCCTACCGTTATTTCTCACGGCTTTTGAGTTGCGGTCGGTTAAAGAAGCCTTTCGGCCATCCGTACAATATATTTCCGTATCAGATCAGATGTTTGACAACTTCTAAATCCAAGGGGAATCACAACCCGCCCGCCGTCGCCATTTCGAATTATCGGGATACATCGGCGGATAATCAGATGTTCCATCAAAGTCGAATGACCTTAGTTCATTCGCAGTATTTTGGTGCCTTTGGTAATGTGACTCGAGCGTCTGTGGATTTGCCATATGACTGTCACGTGGTGAATCTGTTATAATGTAATTGTTTATGGTTCAACATTGCTCCAAATTACCAGATTCGCGGATTAATTGACATTGTTCTGAGCAGTTTGGGTTATAACGTAATGGGTGTATCTTATATATAGAAAATATAGTACACAATCTAGTCTTGAAAATCTGACTTTCGCTTGCCCAACTATCACTTTATAATATTACAATTAAAAGTCATTACAAAATAAACCCATTATTTAACTATCTGGTTTGTTATCCCCATGCCTTCAAAACAGTGGTAGGGATTATATAACCCTGCCAACCAGAATGTGCGTGCATACGTAAGAAGTGCCGAGCAACTCTCCTTACACCATTTGAGACAGAGACTTAAACTTAGGGATATGACTGGATGCAGTCTATAGATGTGCTCAGTAGTTCCGGAATTTGATCCATCGCCATGATGCGGGGTTAGAAGGAGGATTGTTGGGTCGGTGGGGACACTTATGCATGTATGTATAATGGGTGGGTGGGTGAAGTGGTAATTATTGAAATTTTGTTTTAATTTTGCATTAATACCATATTTGTATGAATAACGATTACTCATTTGCATTTAACATAGACCTAAACTGTAAATCCCAATTTTTACTTAAAGCGAAAAGCATTTACTCTGAACTGCCTATGCACTGAGTGATATCAAATCTGGATCTATCTTCGCAGTTGAGTTCGCGATATCTAACATAAATATGGTAACACAACTGTACAAATTTCATTTGCAAGAACATCAAATATATAACAATAGCTCGGAGCTCAGTCAAGGCATGGCGTGGCTATTTCGAAATAGCGATGTAACAATTTTCATCTTCATTTTATATATCATATTAGATATATTTTTGCACATACTTTTCACGTGATTCTTGGAAAAGATTACGTTATTTGAATAATATAAAACCATAAATTTGGTCTTGTCTTCCTCTTGCAATTATTGTCAGATTTTTAAGATAAAAACCAGAAACTGTTTAAAGAGGAAATGGAACCCTTTAATGAAATTTGCTGAATATTGTGATATGATATTATGCTAAACCTGATAAGAATGTTTTATTTTGAAAAACTTTGAAAGTATTGTGGATACTTTTATGTTATGGTATTCACATAATATGGTTAAGCAATGAATCCGTGACGTATTGACATATTTGAAAAAATAAACAAGACCGTCTTTGAATTTTATTTATTTAATATACATGAGGTAATATGTACCATTTACGGGACATGCAACAGATGGGTTCACTTCTGATCCGAGTGTGTGGCATCATGTATCCATTACTAGTACTTATTATAATATACATGGATCTGTATGAACCTACAACACAAAATATCCAAAATTACTATTTCTAAAAACATGCTGATAAATTAACATCAATGAAAAAAGCATAAAAACATATGATATAAATGACATGGTAAAAGTAGAATAATTTGGCAAGAGTCTTTTCATTATGTGATTTAGCCTGAACTGTACGTGTGACATAATTATATGCAATTAGTTTCAGGGTCCCTCGGGGGAATTTGCATTCATTAAAGTGATGGAAGAGGGCGGAGAGTGGTTAACATTACTAAAACCTGCTGATAGACAAAAGGCTCACAATACCAGTGTGTACTTTGAAGGTAAGATCATAATGCACCTTATCTACCTGCATGCATATAGCCCACATCTAAATGTAAAAATACTATATCAGATCTACCAGCGCTCTACGTATTAGTAAATCTAGATCTGCCGCCACTGTGTACTTGAAATCCTCATAGAATTAACAGTTTAGACTTTTTTAGCGCATCATACACAGGTAAATGCCAGTCTTTCATGTTGGTAATTGTGCCTACGCTATACATAAAAAAAGGCTGTAATCGGAAGCGGATTTGTATCACGTACATCCAGCTAAGGTTTTGATCTTCCTTTACAGGGAGACACAGACTGAGGACACTGCCGTGTCCCAAAATGATTCTACCTGTACACCATCTTTGTCAATTACTTATTTGTAATATTTTTTTAATCATCGGTTCCTAATTGTAAAGAAAAATAATATCTCTTTTCATCATATTTGGAAAAGTTAAGCTATCTCCTATATATCTGTACATTCCCATAAATTTCGCGATTGTCACTGCAGTTTATTGGCCAATACGTTTTCTAATAAATGCATTTACATGTTGTGTTCATAGCTGCTATATTATATTTTAACAAACATTGATGAAATCGCCAACATGTGGTAAATGTCATCTGTGTGTAAATATATAACTAGGTTTCTGCATATTATATCCAACACTTTCTTCTGGTCTAAACAGTATTGGTTGTATGTCACTTAAGGTAGCATTACCCGGGAAGAGGGGTGGGGGAATATGGCCACCAGGGCAGCCATCTTGAAACTTTTGTATTCCTATTTCTTTTTGAAGGGGAAGTCAAATCAGCACGGGATTTTCACCGGAAGACTTATGGTGTGTAGTTGGTCTGAAACGCAGATTGTGCAGATCTGATCTCAAATATGGTCGTCATGGTAGCCATCTTTAAAATCTTGTTATCGCTACTTTTCGAAACGGAAAATCATATCGTCATTGTGTTTTCACTAGAAAACTTCTTGTGCTGAAAATGACGCCGATCTGACATCCAGTTTGAGCAACATGTTTGTCATCTTGGAAGTATTATCACTGTTTCATCATAATTCATGGTCCCACTGATACTTGAATTTCACGAACTCATGCCATATTCTTGGTCGTAAATGAAAACTGCATCGCATGCATCCAACATGGCTGCCACAATCAAAATATTAAAAATTTTGTTCTCACTAATTCTTCGGAATGGATGATGATATTGTCACAGGGTTTTCACAAACAACCTTCTAATTATGTCTGTTGTGTGTCATTAATGAAAATAGTGTTGATCTGTCATCCAGTATAGCAGCCACAGCGGCTAATTTGAAAATGGTATCGCTCAAGAATATCAGAGATGGTTTCATCACTTAGCATTTAAAAAGAATAAATGGTTTTATCTTAATTTTCTGAAAATTCTTTCGTACAGTTGAACGTCAGTCTTTTTTAGGGACTCTTGTTTGGAGAAGAATGGAGGGGCTGATAGTTTTCTTTAGAGATTTCATTTTTCCTTTCTCACCAAGGACAAGCAACAAGTCAAAGCGAAGATTTTCCCCCAGCGATTGATGGTCCAGAAGGCCAGAATTTAAGAAAGTAAAAACTTAGCCCTCACCCTTGTTATATTATATTTTCCGTGGCTAAATTAATTAAATTAATATTTGGCATTGCGGCACAATGTATGGGATTTCAGTCGAGTCTGGAGGTATGTATGGTGCTGCATTTCTTATCCTTGTACTTGCGATGCTTATCAACACCAAAGTGAACGCAAAATATTTTTGCAGGCTAGAGATCAGGTTTAACAAGTTCATTTTACCTTGGTGTCAAGCGTGAGACAATTAAAAGTGGAACTTGCAATCTTGATTTCTTTTGAAACATGTATTTACAACCTGCAAGAGGAGCAGCTAATCTTGGATTTCGACTAGGTTCATACAATCAAGATTAAGACCAACCAGACTCATATGACCTTCGTTTTTATCTTTGAAGCATTTTTATATCACTTGAGGTCGATTTAGTGCAGTTATATGGAGTTTGGAGCTATATGTATATATTTTTTATACTGTGAAAATAATGGACATATTGTCTTCCAATGCCAAATTTATGTGTAAGAGAAGTGTGTTTTGAATTCAGTTTGTGGCAGGGGCTTATCTGTTTTGTGTATCTTCAAGATAATATCTTTAATTCTGAAATTGTGACTGGTTTTCCGTTGTGACATTTTCATTATGACATATATGGATCAAGTAATAGCATGAATAAACGTTACAGTTCATAGCATGGATATTATGTCTAGAGGGGAGAATAGTCTAATTATTTTATATTCGTTTTAGGAATGTGGAGGTGGGAGGGGTCTTAACAAAGATTGGTTGATTTGCGTCTCTCAAACTCTCTATCCCTATCAGTGCAATTTCATTTCATGGCCTCCATTTCCATTACACTCGAAGTATCAGATTTTAATATGTTTATCAACACTTTGAGTGCTTATTCTTCATTTAGTGGAAGTAACTCGTCTTTTTTTCTTTACTTCGCGATTTTTCTCCTTTATTCATAAGGGTGTTGCATTTTTACAATAAAGTCTCCACGTTATTCAGGCATCATTTTTTTAGAGTGACAGTTATGTTCTTCGTGCTCTTTCTGGGTTATTTTATGTAGTCAGTTGATTAGTTTTGGTTTTAACTTAATTTTTGATACATTGTTGGCAAATTATGATACGGAAATGGAAGCTAAGTGCTCTTCCAAGGGAAACTATGAGTCAGCAAACCCCGGCTGTTAAGGCGGGTATCGAACTTGGGACCCTTGAATTTCGAGTCATACGTTATACCAGTTAAGATAACGCTGCTAATCTTTCAGAAGTTTTAATTATGCTTTTGAATGCTAATTATGCTTTTGAATTCAAAACATCGGTTATTTCTTAAAATAGCCAAACTGATGTGGGCATATTTTCGAAAAAATGCTTCTGATTGGATGAAAATGCAGGAAAATTTCAAAAGCACGGTGCTGTCAATAATTTTAACCTATAATGGATACCACTGGATACCACTGTGAAAATCTCTTTTATTAAAGGCGATTTAAAGTCTCGTCGAAATCTGTGAAAACATTAAGATGTTTCAGAGGCATAGAAATAAATTTAGTCTTAGATAAAAAAGTAATACAGATACAAAATAAATGTATACGATTATAAATTGCATAAATTGTCGATACAACAAGAGATAGCTTAAACAATCATGTAGCTGGCATATGTATCTGAATGCACTATGAATATTCTCTTAGAAACAAAACTCGAAGACATGAATGAAGTGTGAAAGAATATGTTTTATAATACGCTGGTAGGTCATGATTTAAACAGTGTAGATCCTGATCTACTCCGTCTACATTTTTCTTGGCGCGTATTATACACAGCTAAATACGAAAGTACTTCCTCAAACACATTGACAGCTATATGAAACCTGCGTTATATGTGAGAAAGTGTTATAAGTATATAATGATGTGAAATCTCATTATAATCGGTTTTTGTGAACCAAGAACTAAAAGAGAGTGAGAAGCGGATTAAGTTAGATAATCAAATATGTTCCAATAAGACTATATTGTGATATCATTAAAACACAAAAATGGAGTATATAATGATGTGAAATCTCATTACAATTGGTTCTTGTGAACCAAGAAAGTAGTATAGTGGGTTACCGTAGCGTCAATGGGAATTAGCATTACAGACCCCCCCTGGGCCAGTATAGCGTCAAGAAAGTAGGTCAACACCCTGGGCCAGTATAGCGTCAAGAAAGTAGGTCAACACCTTGGGCCTGTATAGCGTCAATGGAAATTTTTGTAGAGCGGTGACTAGGAGACTGGGGGTTTGTAGAGCGATAAGCGACAGGTGGCATGTTTCTTTTTTTAGTAGAGGAAGGGTTTTATATATATATATATATATATATATTCGTTTAGGGGGGAGACCAAATGAAAATTAAGATCTTTTCGAGGTATTGGAAGTGGCCTTGAAAAGGGCCTTTGTCTTCTTCTTCTATTGTCTCCACTTCTTCCACCATGTTCTCACTTTGGCAAAAATTCCTTTCTTCTTTTTCTTTTCTTCTTCGGGCATCCAGTCAGGATGTCCGAGAGCTCTGAATTTGTCTTGCACTTTCATCCAATTGTTGTTCAATTTCTCAAACTCTTCTTTCTTTTTTTGGTTTTCTTTGTCCTTTCTTTCTTTCTTCCACGTTTCCTTGATCTGCTTTACTTCTTCTTCCAGTACTTTTCTCATTAGGTCTTCGCCTTTCTTGATATTATCTAAGCCTTTTTTGACAAAAGGCCACTCCATTAAATGGAAGATGTCTTCCCAAAAACATTTCACTTGGATCACAGTATCCAGAACCTGCTTTAAGGTTCCCACTCTGAAGTATTTAGGATTGATGATTCCTCTCAACTTATCCGCTTCTTCTATTGTTATCATTTGCAAATGATAACTTGCTGCTTTCAAACTGTTCACCAAGTCTGGGCTACCTGGGAACTTCCATTCTTTGTCAAGTCTGTCCAGCACGTAGGCTCCATCCATGATCCACCACCAACTATCTGTTAACTTGTTAAATAATTCTAGGCTGCCAGTCATTTTTTATTCTGTGTAGAATGGCGCGAATGACGAACGCTATGCTTTTATATACTTCAAGCACGGACGTGAAGGAAAACATACCTTGCACTCACTTCACATATGATATACTATCCTTACCAACGAACGAACAAGCATAAAACACACCATATACTATCCACACCAACGAACGAGCAAGCATAAAACACACACTATACTATCCTCACCAACGAACGAGCAAGCATAAAACACACACTATACTATCCTCACCAACGAACGAGCAAGCATAAAACACACAAACATACCATCCACACAATCGGGATGAGAAAAAAACATATTATATACTATACTCACCAACGAACGAGCAAGCATAAAACACACACTATACTATCCTCACCAACGAACGAGCAAGCATAAAACACACACTATACTATCTCACCAACGAACGAGCAAGCATAAAACACACCATATACTATCCTCACCAACGAACGAGCAAGCATAAAACACACACTATACTATCCTCACCAACGAAGGAAGAGAAGAAAAACACACCCCCATATACTATTCACACCAACGAACGCGCATGCAAACACACACACACACACACACACACACACACACACACACACACACACACACACACACACACACACACACACACACACACACACACACACATCAGTAAAGGGTGAGTGTTTATAGTCACACTACACTACATTCACACGAATTGGCAAATTGAATAAGTTCTCTTTTCTAGAGATCTGGTTAGCCCTGAGAAGGGCTGTTTTTTTAAACTTCAGATGCACCTGGCTAATGGTGACATCTCCCAGGGCGGGCACCACACACGCATCGCCGGCTCCAATCCTGCTCCCAATTGATGCGTGTGGTTGGGAGCGCAGAGGGAGGATGATTTGCTTCACTATCCCACTCCTCAGTTTGAGGGATAGTGAATACTTGTTCCCTTCTTCTTCTTCTATTTATCACCCTGGGATGCTGACGTCGAGGCTCCCACTCTTGCCTCTGCCTTTCCAATTCCTCCTCCCAATTTTCAATTTGAGGGACAGCAGCTCTCGGTCGTTGTGGTACTGGTAGTGGCTGCGGTGTTGGTAGTGGTTGTGTAGGCGTCCTCACCTCAGGTTTGACCTCACACTGAGGTCTCAGCCTGAGGTGAGGTAGTATCCCTCTCTTCATTTCCTTCTCCTCTTCTTTCTTTCTCTTCTTCTCTTCTTCTTCTATCCTTGCTTCCTCCGCTACAGCCTCCATAGCCAGTTCGTCTAGCAGACGTCTGGCATACTCCAGGTGCATCTGAAGTTCCAGTAATTTTGCAATTCTGTTAATCATTTTCAATGTTGACGAGTCAACGATGGATAGCCAGACTGACGATCGCACCAATTTATATACCTGAAGCACGGACGTGAAAGTAAACATTCCCTAGCACTCAAATTTACCATCACACGCGGACTTAAAAGAAGCACTCACGTTTACTTTTTACTTACAAACACAGACAGACACAATTGGACAAGACAGAGAAACGAAGTGCTTATAGGCACACTTCTATTTTTTTTTAAACATACAAACACACAAATATTTTGTTTTACTGACAAAAGAAACGAAGTGCTTATAGACACACTTCTATTTTCTAATGACAAATTTTGGCAAATTGAATGAGTATGTCTTTTCGAGAGTATTGGGTAGCCCTGAAAAGGGCTGTTTTTTTTTTGTTCACGGAAGTAATGGCAATCTTTTTTACTGTCTAAGATTGCGTCCCCGTCTGGCAGTAGGCTTTCCTATTGGATACGGTCTGCTTCTGCGAAAAGAGAAAGAGAATTCTTTGGTGTCTACTCGACAGTCCACAAAACCTCTGTCTGGTTCTTGCTGCTGCTGCTGCTGCTGCTGCTGCTGCTGTTGTTGTTCTTCTCTCTGCTTCTTCTGAAGTCTGTATTTCTCAGTCCATTCTTCTTGTTCTTTTTTAATTTCCTCTCTAAACATCTCTTCTATCAGACCTTGGACTGTGGAGAGCATTCTAACATTCTCTATTTCTTCAGGCTTCGGTAGCAGGTTTAGCCTGACACGATGCAAATTGACATAAGCTTCGTTCAGCTGGGCTAGTCTGGAAGGCATCTTCATAGGTTGACGAGTCAACAGTGAATGGTCAGACTGGAGACCCACCCGCTTTATATGGTTCAAACGCGGGCGCGATAGAAAACATCCCTACTCGGTTTTAGTGTCGGAACGCTATGATAGCGAATGTCATGATGAGGGATAGAAAGAAGTCAAAGAGCATATATTCACAGTGTTTTTTGAAAACAAACGACAGACACATTTTTTTCAAAACACAACATTTTTTATTCAAGTAACAAGTAACAAGTCATAACTCACA
The DNA here is from genome assembly GCA_016617855.1 of Megalonaias nervosa. Classification (NCBI taxonomy): domain Eukaryota; kingdom Metazoa; phylum Mollusca; class Bivalvia; order Unionida; family Unionidae; genus Megalonaias; species Megalonaias nervosa. The sequence goes on along the minus strand of JAECUM010007413.1, from coordinate 3,148 downwards.
AGTAACAAGCAACATCAAACAAATTATTTTGACAAGGTTGACAACGTTGTGAAATCATGTGAGATTTCCATTGATGGAAGTCATGAGGCCATTGATGTACACTACGTTTCCTAGCTAAAGACAAAAGATAACTATAATGGTCACAAAACCATCGATCTATTTTCTCATCGTTTCTAGAAAAAAAAAAAAAAAAATAAGTCACTAAATGTTCTAAAGGATATCCAAGACTGCGTTGATGAAGAAAATATACACAATATTGTCCACACACCATGGAATCTGTGCTTTGTAATTTCACATTATTGTATCGTGTCGTCTGGGCATTTCTTCTCATAAAGTCAATGATATCGTCTTCCAAAGGTGGTAATCCATACGAATCAAAATATTCCACACAATTCTCTTGAGGGAAGTAGACGGCAACCCAGTGAGTGCCTGGAAGATGACTTTCGTCCGTGTTGATGACATAAGCTTGATGGTCTTGAGGTTTGCGATGAGGTAGTTCATCTTTAGCGCACAAGACAAGATTCCAAGAAGCAGTAAACGAACTATTGTTCAAAAGGTAATAAAGTTCCCAGGTATCCATGTTCTGTTGTGTTGTTTTTGTTTTTTTTCACAGGTAATGATAAGTCATCAATTCAATTCTGACTTTTTGTTTGAAACGATCTGTCAAGTATCCGTTTCTTTGCCTTGTCTCAGCACTCTGGGCTAAGAGAGCTTCGATGCGATAGATCTCTAGAGTAGTCAGTGGAGGACAGGAATGATCACGCAAGCCTTTATACCACTCATGCAACACGGTTTCTTCTGAGATGAGACTCCAAGCGTCGTCCAGATAATCGTCCAATTTTTCTTCTTGACTCATCATCATACATTTATCGTGTTGAATTTGACTGGGATGATCGTTTTGACATCCGTAACAATCTTTCTTGGACAATTCCGTAATGGTATTCGCTAGGTGTTTAGCAAAACAGGACACTAAATGTTGTTCTTGTTCTGGCCATCTGGACTTGACGACTACCTCGTCCTCTTTGACTTCGTCTGGGGTTTCTGTTTTCACGCTATCCTCCCATTCCATGTCCAAAGATTCTCCATTGTTTAAAGAGGGATAGGAGTCTTCCATTGTGTCTAATAGTCTAGAATGACTTCTCTCAAACTGTTGATTTCTAGGGTATTATCGAATTCAGCATACAGGATGACGTTGACCGTCTCAGTGAGAGCTTCTGCAAACTGAAGTTCCACACGCAGTTGACCGGATTTTATAGGGTGGAAATGTCCCTCGTCGCTGCCTTGGTTTGGAGTGAAATCAAACGCCCACAAAGTGTAACCTCCGACATAATCTTCGTACGAAATACCGTGACTGGTGTTGGTTCCTAGTTGCCCCGTAGCTTCGTACAGGGACAAGTACGATCTCAAGTAACTCTTCTGGGCAAAGTTAGGTTCGAAGGGTCTGGTACACAAAGTCTTGCCATCGCGACTGACTTCAATTTTGGACACTCTGTAGTGCTTAAACTGGAAAGGATTTTGATCGTGGGCTCCGTTGAAGGCTGCATTACTGACGGTACCAACGATTAAACGTTTGGGTAACTGTCCTTGGAACAGATGATCTTCGATCTTGGATCGGAGTCCAGTAGCAATGGTGAATGTTTTCACTTCGACACGTCGTATCGCATATTTGGCGGTCGATCTGCTCAATGTTTGACTGATGTCGTTTCCCGCTTTAGGTAACACTTCTACACGTCGCACGTAAAGTCTGGCTTCTTGGATGATGGTTTTGTACTCGTTGGCTTGAGCCATCAAATGGAAAGCGACACTGCTGCGATTGAGTCTCCGGCGAATATCCACTCCGTTCAGCAAATACTTCTCTTGCAACCACATGTCCAAATGCAAACGATCCATCAGTTCTAAACTACGCCCTTGCAGGATTTTCCTTCGACGATCGTTAAAACCCACATTGTGCGGATCGTCATCGGCTGTCAGGGCTCTGTCGTTAAACGTGTTCTCACCTGCAGTGTCAGGTTTCCATACCACGCAAGCATCCAGATGAGTGTTCTTGACCCCTTTTCCGTACGTCAAGAGATTTTCTAGGTACGCTCGGTAAGGGTAAGTATCCGTGCTACTGCTGATCAGTTTGTTATTCAAGTACAAATCCACTTCGCTGAACAAGGAATGCATGAAATTGTTGACGGGAGCTACTGCGGCATCGGCTCCCGGATTGGTGTTGTCGGTTTTGATCACTTTCAGCTTTAGATACAAGTAACTATTATTCAGATCGATGTAATCTTCGGGCTGTCCTTTGATTTCAAACTCGATGGGAGCGGAATCCACCAAAGAGGAGACGGGATGAAATTCGACCCATTGGGATTCTTGCATCGTCATCATGGTGGGTGGCATGGCAAACAGATCCAGTTCCGACTTGGAACAAGCACAAGACTCTCGGTGCATCATTTTCCTTTTTTTAATAATCAAAAACGTCTAACTCTCGGACGGTTTTTCTTTTCTTTGTCTTTCTAGCTCTAGGGGCGTGAAGTCCTCTGAAAGGGTGTTTTCGTCGTCTTTTTCTGCCTTGTCCTTGCTGTGGCCTCAGGGAAACAGGAATGCCTAACTCAGCATTGCCCAGGGCATTTATAGGAGTTTCTCCCCGACCCAAAAGGTCTTTGCCCGTTTGAAGCAAAACATTTTTGCCTGCTCTCAAGAAAGCTTCTTTGGGGCTTTGTTTGTCAATAACGACATTTTGGAGAAATTCTTTACCTTGTGTCAACGCGGCATCTTTTAAGGCGTGCAATCCTCGTGTCACCATCGGTTTCAAAATGGGAACCACTGTACGAAAGGCTGATTTGAGCATATCACCTAAACCATGTCCTCGCTGTCGAGCAACTCCTTGGTACACAGGATACATGACTGACAAAAAGTTAGAGTAATCGTTTTCGAAAATGGAGTTTCACTGTGACTTTCCCTTTGGTGAATGAATATTTTGTCCCAGATCTCCTTTTATAGTAATGTTGACAGTGTCGAAATACGGCTTACTGACGGACAAATAGTGAGGATTTACAAATTCGCGGTGAACGTGATAGGTGTTTCCACCTTCATCGTCAGCCTTCGTGGCAGAATCCACTTTGAAAGGAATGACACGCAGTAACGGTACGGAGGTGTGTCC
>JAECUM010007412.1:0-45985 GCA_016617855.1 Megalonaias nervosa | reverse complement strand
CTGTAATTAAGATTCTGTGTTTTGTGTTGTCCTTAATTAAGATATAATCATATTCATATGTATATAATCATATGTATATAATCATAATCATATGTATATAATCATATGTATATAATCATATGTATATAATCATAATCATATGTATATAATCATCTTGAAACAGTCCTTGGGGACTATTATTTTTATTTTAAATAAATACTTACAGCTTTAGAAATATCGTTATCAAATAAAATATCAACCATATTGTCAATAAATTTCATCACATCACCTGCCCAACCCACTATTCTCATATCATTTTCAGTCGCGAATAATCAAACTGATCCATATTTTGGTGATATATGATATCCAACTTTTTTAAAACAATCGCTTATTATTTTAGGTTTTATACCAGTATAACCTGAGGCTGATTTGATTGAATTAAGTCTCTTACAAAATCTGTTTGTCAGATCAAATCCAACATGTCGGATTGGATAACAGAAGGATATTATATATAATAATTTCATTTGTTTAATATAATTTTTTTCTAAAACTATAAAAATAATTTCTAGAGTGTAATAGGAGTATAAGTAATTGAGTTGTTTCTATCTCAGAGACACCCCTACCCCAACAAAACATATTTTGTCAGAAATATGAAAGTCATCATTTTAAGCTAAAAAAGGCTGCTGACAAAAATGCTAACGTATAACGTTTTGGGGGGTAGGGGGGTCTCTGAAATAGAAACCTCAATTACTTATACTACTTCTGATGGTAGATAACCGTTTGATATGAGATTATCTAAAATTTTAACAATTTCGTCATCAGTTTCTGTGCTCGTATTTCCGGCTTCCTTTGATGCTATTAATAACATCAATTGTCAACTATTTCAGCAGTCGAGTTAAATATTTTAATTCCACGACCTAATCATATAGATTTATACTTTTTTGCTGATGTAAGTAATTTAGCATTCCCATTATATATTTCTGTTGAATTTTTTTCTATTTTCCAAAATGGCAATATATATATATATATAAGCAATAATACTTTTTTGGTATATTTTGTCAAAATTATGCGCTTCTAAAAAATCTTTAGAATCATATATATTATCACGGTATTCAGATTCATTCAAAATTTTTATATCTGTAAATAACTCGATATATCTATCAATATCTGCATCCTCCAGTTTTCTGATATTGCCTAGTGTTATAAGTTTTTCTGATTCAAATACACTATTTTCCAGATTTATAGTTTCGTCATCTGTAAAATCGTTTCTAATTTTTATTGGTTTTTCAATAATGCTTAATTGAATTTGTTCTTTTTAATGTTAAGTTCCTCCTGTTTTCGTCGTTATCTCGTTTCGTTTCTTATCTTTCTTCTTCTACTCGATCCATTCTTCCAATTTCTCGGAAAATTGCAGCCTGTTGTGCAACAGGATCATGTAGTTTTTCAATAATTTGTTCTGCAACTTATTTTTTATCCTCTTCAAGAATACCTCGTAGTCCTTTCTCTGATAACTTTTTAAGCTCTTCCAGTGATGTCACAGAAATATCTCACTGTTTGCCAAGTACTGCTTCTGTCACTAGTCTAAAAAGTGTAGCAGTTTCTTCTGCAGTTTGCTGTAGACCCCGAGGTTCCTGCTCAACCTTCCTCTTGAATGCAGCTCTGGTTGCAACAAATTTCTTTACAACCTCTATTCGTTCTGCATCCATATTTTCGTTTTATTTATTTTTGTTAGACTAATTTTAGATTTTGACCATAAGACTAATTTTCAGATGTTTACCGTTAGATTAATTTTCACAGTCCAAAAATGTATCTATTCCACATCTGAACATATGATTTCGATCTCGTGCTAGCTTATCAAATAAAAAGATACTGCGTCTCATAAGGTTTGGCAAATTTGTCTTTTAATACACCCCTGCATTGTTCTTGGGCTATATTTTGCACGTCAATATTGTCTAGCCCAGTAAATATTATGAAACAACCTAAATTTTGCTTGATATATCTATTTACGTTATAAAATCCTTGAGCTAGGAAGACTGTATTACATTTTCGGATGTTCTGTTGCGCGATAGTGAAAAATAAGATTTTATCTTATTCATCTCTGCATTGTTTAATAGAATGTCATCGAAGACAATTATTTCAAGTTCATCCGAGTCTAGCTCAGCAATAGAAATTAAATCTTTGGGTTGTTTTATAATAAATTTAACATCGCCCACGCAAAGTTTATTTTTCAGCTTTTCATTGTATTCACTGAGCAGCTTGTATTTATCCTGCTGTGGATTGATCATGCAGATATAAACTCGATCATAATTGAAAAGGTCATCGAGTAACAGATTCATCAGAAGGTTAGTTTTGCCAAATCCAATTCGTCAGATAATAGCAGTCCAGCAGGTTATGGTTATGCTGATATAAGCAATAGTTATCATTGTCAGGTGGAAAGATGATTGCCAATATCAACATGGGCACAAAACAGTTGTTAATCTTGAGACTGAATAAACCCAACCTCCCCCCCTGCTAACATAAATAACTCACAAGTGGTAAGCTATGCACAACTTAGTGCGGTAGATAATAATAAGTTGTCATTATGTGGTGGGATGATGGCTGGAAATATAGATATGGTGGGAAATTAATATTTAATACTCAACTTGATAAAACAACTTCGACCAATAAAGATTCTGTAACAAATGTAAAGTTTGTCAAGGACAACTTTGTAATAAAATCCGGTGATGCTATGGTGGGAAATCTGGACATGGGATCGAATAAGATATCAACTACAGCAATTCTGTCAGCGGTATCAGATTTAACAAATAAAAATTACGTCGATGATAACATAGCAGGGAATATTGCATCACGAGTAGCAAAATCTGGTGATATGATGACAAGTATGTTAAACATGGGCTCGAATAAAATAACGACTTATAATCCAGTCACCCCATTTGATCTTGCAAATAAATTGTATGTTGACTCTGACATAAGTGCAGCATCGGCTGGTACAATTACTTCTACAGATGCCAGTTATCTTAAAAAATCTGGAGGCATAGTTACAGGTGCGATCGATATGGTTGCTAGCAAGATAATTTCTACATATGTGCCCATTTCTACATCTGATCTAACCAATAAACAGTATGTAGATAGTGTTACCAAATCACAAGTGATTGGTGGTATTAAAAAACGAGCTAAACGTAATGTTGGTCACCTTCCACATCTCATTCATGCTATAGACAATCGATTGGGTTGTTGATGCAGGTGCGCAAAGCTATTATCGTGGAAATGATCTTCATTATATGTTTGCATTTAACAGCATTGCATCTGAAGGTCCAGAGTGGACCACAGACGGAGAAATGAGTGACATTTGGATTAAAATATGTGTCCAGAAGCTGTTGCAATATGGAAATTTCAACTGTGAGGTAAATCAAATGTTATTCTCGGGGGTATTTATAGCTGGAGATTTATAGCAGGTCAATGACCCTAGCCTCCCATGCGTGGGTGTTGCCAGGTGTCTGCAAAGACATCCATAACCAGCTCTGATGGGCATGGAGCATATCTGTCTGCCCTGAAAAAAAAAAACGGACAAGCATACGTACGAACATCTACTTCGTTCTTGCTAAGTTCTGAGAGATCAGTTCTGAAGGTGTCTATTGTTGTAAGTCCCTTTGTTCCTCCTCAACGAGATCTACCAATTCTTTAGAGCTGTGGTAAGGGTGTGGGGCATTCTGAAGAAGTCAAGACCCTAAAAAAGAAATTGTCCCCGATGGCAGCTGGAAAGCTAACTCCAGTCCTATTCCATGGTGGATTTGATGGAGTTCCGTTGCACGCACTGTGTGATGAGGTCTAACTGGATCTACTTGCAGCACTGAGAAGACATACCAGGTGGTATGAAGACTCAATTCCATCTTCAGTAGAACTTCACTATCTCTCCCTTGTGGACAAGCAGTGAACATACAAAAGTCTGGCGCTGAGGCTGGTTTGCCTGGCAAATGGTTGGCCCTGAAGGTGGTCCGGCTATCACCGCTACCAGACGCTCCAAAGGCCTGGCTAGACAGACAGATTTCTCAATGAAATCTCCATCATAAAAAGGGCATGTCGCCAATAGTACATTGGACAGATGGATCTGTCAATAAGATCCCCATAAATCATTGTTGCATGGACCCCATGTTGGAATGGATGGATGGCTGGTGAGGTGCAGTTTTGAAATGCATTAAATCCAATGGATCAGGCATGAATGGAATGAGGTCAGCTCAGGTGCCAACAGTGTACAAACGGTCTGGCAATCGCTGGTATCAGCCACACCAATGACCTGGTTGCATGGACAGATTTCTTATTGAATTCTCTGGTATGGTAATGATAAGATACTGACAGTGTGACACTGATAGATTTCTCACTGAAATCTCTGGTAATGATAACGGTACCGATGGCTTGGCTAGATGGACGGATCTATCACTAGGATCCCCATATGAACTATTTGGCTGGACCATTTCAACAAAAAGGTCCCCATGCTGGGGCAGCTGGACTGCCGGTGTCAGCTGGGTTGCCAGTTTCAGTTTGATGGATGGTGTCGGTATGGCAGTATTATTATCTGGATTCAACCTATCATTAACGTGATGTGCCCAGACTTACAGGCCATACTCAGATATGCATAGGCGGAGTTGGGTTTATGCCACCTGGGCTGCCTAAAATTGGGGAATATTCCCCAATGAATTTGTATCATCAACAATGAACCATAGGTTGTCTTCCTTGACTTATTCCATCTTTCCTTCTCTTCAATGCTGAACTGGACGACCGTTGTGCACGTGCATGTCATGCATATAGTAAACATTCCTCCTGAAATGACGCAAGAAGAAAAAACAAAGCACAGATTAGCAAATTAGTATGTGACTAACTAGCTAATGGCATAAATTGCTAAACAGTATATGACTAACATGGCATCCCAGACTGCCACAGACTACATATTACAGATGATGCATAACAGAAACAGTGTATACATAATATAAACAAACCAGGAGTCAAGGTAGATTTTCATGCTCTTCAGTTGCATATAGATCCTTTATTTGATATTCTGTTGAAATGACACCAAAAAATTCAAACTGTGCCATAAAGCACCAAACAAAACAAAAAACCAAAACTTGTCTCCTTGAACAGCATTTTTTTGCCAGTACAATTGTAGCAAAATTATACTGACCCTTAAACTGTTACAGATATGGACAAATATTCTAAAATACACTTGAAATTCAGAAATAATATTTAACAGAATCATCGTGTAAAAGCTTCACATAATCACTGAAGTATGACAGTTAGATGAATTTACATGTCAGAAACTTTAACACAAAACTTAAAACAAATCTTAACAAAATCAAAAACATTGAAAATATGTAAAGCTGCTGTTGTGTGTTTAATTCCATCTGTCAGCACATGACAGGCTATACATGGCTGCCAGTATATTTCGTGGAGAAAGAACCTGGAAAGAACAACCAACCCACGGGAAGCTACTGGGAAGTTTTCTCATATACCCACACTGGCCAAGCCTAAGACTCAAATCCAGATGGACAGAGTTGGGATGTGTGAGTAATATGAAAAGGCAAGCCCCTTTGACTACACCCAGGGCCCTGCTTAAAAATTTGACATGATGCTAATTTACAATAAGATCAGATGTAAGAACGTAACTGCAGATATACTGTTTTCATGGTCCTTTTTATCACTATATACTCTTATTCATGGTCCTTTCTATTACCACACACATACTGCTACTTATGGTCCTTTCTATTACCATACATATACTGCTATTCATTGTCCTTTTTACTATCATACACATACTGCTATTCATGGTCCTTTTTACTATCCTACTATTACTATTCATAGTCCTTTTTATTACCAAACACGTACTGCTATTCATGGTCCATTATCTTATCAAAGTGATACTGCTTTTTTATGTCCTTTTTGTTACTACACACATACTGTAATTCCTGGTCTTTTCATTACCATATATATAATATTATTCATGGTCCCTTTTTACGAAACAGATAGTGCTACTGACAATCCTTTTTACTACTATACACATACTGCTATTCATGGTCCTTTTTACTATCATACTCTTACTATTCATAGTCCTTTTTATTACCAAACACATACTGCTATTTATGGTCCCTTTTATCACCAGACACATTGTCCTTTTTATTACTATACACATACTGCTATTCATGGTCCGTTTCATACCATACACACACTGCTATTCATGGTCCTTTTTGCTACCATATATTGCTATTCATTGTCCCTTTCATTACCATACACATTCTACTACACATGGTCCTTTTCATTACTATACACATACTGCTATTCATAGTCCTTATATGGTATTTTTTGTTGGCATACACATATTGCTGTCAATGGCCCTTTTTATGACCATACACATACTGGTATTCATGGTCCTTTTTATTACCATACAGATATGGATCTAAATAATCTTTATCATAATTTTCTAAATTATCCTTCCCTTATATGTCAGTAGAGAATTTATATTAACATCCGAAACATTACTGAAGTAATTATTGTGGTGATTTCCAATTAAAAGAATTTTGTACTATTGTTTCATGTACTACTGTTGCCAATAGAATACCCAAGAGAGATAACTACTGTCAAGTCAAATCATTTAATCTGAGCTGCCATCTTTGACAGAGAAAAGTAACCTGAAAGGCCATTTGACCTATACTTTGTTACTAATTTTAATAGTGCCATGAAGTTTGTTCTATTATTAGTAATAGAAATAAAATTTGGTAGAACATAATGAGCACTGAAGGGACTGAAATCCTTGCAAGTAAAAAATTACTTGTTTACACCCTCTGATCATGCTAAAGTCAAAAGCTCGGTAGATCAGGGCACAACATTATGCATACAGCACTACTGTAACAATGCTTTTACCTAAATAAAGTAAACAATTTTCAAGCAACTCATTGTATGACTTGGGGAAACTTTATTAAAATCCTGTTATTGCTGATGATCACATTTCTGTCAAATTTTGTTAACAGCCAATAAATAGATATGATCACTGGAACACAAAAAGGACATTGTGACCTATTTCTGGTAAAAGAGAATAAGTATTTTCAAAGATAAATATCTGAAAAATTAAAACAATTTAAATGATGTTGATGCCAATAGAAAATGGAAAATATAGAACTGATAAAACAATATATTGATTATGGTCATCAGATTGAACGTAACTCAAATGACATATATTTTTCAGAGAAAACAATTAAACAATTATGTTGTGAGACATTTTTCTTTTGAAACAGAGACAGTAACCACACTAGAGTCTAATTCATTTCCACCATTTCTGAGTTGTGTCCCTTGACATGAATACTGTAAGTTACTATAAAATGAACAAATGTACATTTACAAACAGAAGAATACATTCCCATAGGCTTAGGATGAAGAAAAATCCCTCCAGGCCAAAGAGGTACCTCTGCATCATCTCTTTTTTCGAATTTACAAAAAATTACTGTACAAACCTTTCTAAAAATAATGAAGAAAATGTGAAAAATCTACTTTCTGAGTGTCACGTTTTCTCACCTGAAATAACAAACTAATATGCATTAACAATGTCCAAGCTTTCAGCCATGTATTGGAAAGAGAATCCATGCACAATCCTTAAGAATAATTCCAAGTATTCTGTAAAATGTTTCATTAGGCACTTTATTATCACCAACTGAAACACAATTCAAACAATCTCTGGATGCTAGTACATCATTTAAATGCTTTAAGAACATCCCATCCTCAACCTGAATGCAGACTATATCTTGTTTTTTGAAACTGTTTTTTTTTTCATGGCATATAATTCTCACCACTAAGTCAGAAACTTTAGCACAAATCTCTAGGTTCTTCCTTCGTGATATCCATTATTCATTAAGCAGTATACATTTGCTGTGACAAGATATCCATGTCCACTTTTTGACAGCTGACCCTTCACCTGCCTATCCTTTAAATCTGACTGCAAGGTGACATCTTACAGCTGTTTATGCTGTAGAAACCAAGTCCAGAGCATAATTATATCTGAGAGGAGAACCAAAAAATGGAGTTAGCACAATAGTAGTAGTAGTAGTAATAATATAATAATAATAATATGAATAAATTAATGGTGACTTCATTTTCAGATGGACAATGAATTATTTAATGATTACTAACATCTTTCTTGATGTCTCTGTTATGACAACATAGCAAATGACAAATAATATTAATGAGACCCTATTACTTCACATACATACATACCCAGATGCACAGAGATAACCTACAATATAAAAATTTATAAGCTTGAAATTTCCCATTTCACACCTAAGATATCAAATGATAAATTTCAAATTTCCCATTCATGCCTAAGCTATCAAATGATAAACATGAAATTTCCAAATCTCACGACTAAATGATAAACTCTATAGTTTGTTTAAATAAAACTTACCTTTTGTTATACAGTTCTTAAGATGAAAATGGCTATTTTTCTTTCAACCTTTTAATAAAGGTCACCTCATCTTTGTTTCTTATTTCATAGCTGAAAGAAACATAAATCAGAATCACTGATTGCTTTCAAGTTGACAGCAAAAGATTTGTGTGGCTTGCATTCATAAATGAACTTTCAAGATTCATAACTTGTGCTGAAATTAAGTATTGTGAATATACTCTTTGTCTGCTGATATATTTAGATCTCCTGCAAAAAATGAAGCAATATCAGTAGAGGCAGCACAATCATAATGATAAGGTTTGTGTAAAATAGGCATTTGATGAAACTTTAAACATTTATTGTTTAGACCATGGAAAAGGCTTTTCTGTTATTTACATGTGAGCAATGCAAGGTCACCCATAATTGTTGCACATTTTGAATAATTCAAACTTTTTGTGCCAGTGCATAATTCTAATCAAAAGGAACTTGACAAAACATACTAGTACTATAGAAACTTGACAAAACATACAATAGTTAACGTGTTTAGGTAGAAGAAAATGAATTTTCTTTATCAAAATACCCCCTCCCCCCATTCAATGCAATTTCTATGAAGTATTTTTTTCAATGTAATACTAAAAACCTAGCAGTTAACTGTCTTTTTAAACCAACAGTCCTGGCCCCTGCTGGGGCTCAGCCTCTTGTTAATAACTTTGAAACCACTGAAATAACCAACCCAATAACTACATACATGTTCTTAGCTTGAAAATGCCAAATTCTTTATGCCAAAACTATTAGCTTCTGGATCTCTCCCTATGCCACATTACTACCCTAAAAGTCTACCTAACTTACCTGAAATGACAGTGCCAATTAATGAATGTAGTTAATATTAAGTCCTGATATGTCCTTACCCACGAAGTCCCAGCACTTGTCCCTGGGTCTTTATCCTACCACAGGGGAAGTGGGTGCTGGCCATAAATAAAAACTATTCTGAACTTCACCCTATAGCTATATGTACCTTGGAATGAAAAGGGAAATTCACTTTATAAGAATTAACATCAGAGTGGTAGGCTAAGGCCGAAAAAGGAACAAGACATTCTAATCCATGGAACCCTTGTTCTCTACTTGATAATCCCTTGATAACTACTGCACAATGGAATCACAGACCACAACACACGTAAGGATGAGAGTTACTGACGTTGACAGAGTAGGGTAGTGGGTGATGGGATCAATGGTTTAATGCTCATTTTATAAATGCTGCATTTGGGAATAATTGCCAATAAATAGCATCTGTTTGCGAATTTGTTACTTTTACTGAATAAATTACCAGTCTCTGAATACTTGTTAAAATGACTACAACAAGAGGTTTCAACACATATCACATGCTTTTCTTGCACCCAGTATGTCATTAGCTTGGTTCCACTGCTATTCTACCTAGTCTACTGAAATAAGTTTGACCTGACACATGACAGTGACTGCTAGCTCTTTACGCAGATAGGATTTGCATGCCTTTTTTGAAGTCTACCACATCTATCTGACACAAAAGACATAATAAATGACATAATAGTGCTGGTCAACATTTAATTGATTGTAACAATGCTAACGATGCTTTTGCATCTCAGTGATCAAAATAGTCGGCACTTAATCGGGTGCTTGGGAAATGCTCTTGGACATGGCTGCAACAATTGCCATTTTTATGCTTGAATGTAAGAGGGCATATTGCATTTATCTAACTACACTAAAACTGAATTAAAACATTAAATTAAAACAAGAATTCTCCTGACAAAACTTATTAGTATTTAGCTCTTAAAGTGTTGCCACTGGTACGTATTACTAACATTTTAATTTATTCAAGTTTTGATGTATATTGTTATTTATAGTGTACTGAGAATTATTTTTATAAAAGATATTTAATAAATAGATGACTTTTTACTGTAAGCTGCAAATTTCATGATGGTGATTCAAATTTCCTTGCACTAAATGCCATTTTCAAATTACAAAATGAACAATATATCAAAAGTTTAATTTACTAATTTAATTCATGTTCAACTATCAATGGCCTATTTTTTGAGCAAATGTACAAGATTAAATAGGATCCACAACTGCCTCCACATAATAAGTGGTTCCAGAAGTTATTTGGGCATGCTATAACAAGGGAGAGGTATACTAGCTAAATAGTAAATTCATCATTTTTAGCTCATTGATTAAGGTAAAAAAATATATAAATCCTTATTAAGGTACAAATATATAAACATATATATCCATACACCTTTTTTTTTATTCAGTTTCAATTGTGGCATTGAAACCTAAGTCAAATTGTTATAATTATTATTTTAAAGGTAAATTATGAAGAAAATGTTCAGTATGTAAATCTTTTATTAGAAATAATCAAATCATCAAAGTCCTTCTAAACATTTCAAAAAGGATTGAGACATATCAAGGAAAACAAAACAGAGGAGAAAGAATATAAACAAAATAACCCATCCCATTTTACAGGATATAGATATTTTTAACTGCAAATATATATCATTAAACTTTTATATTACAGATTTGTGATACAGAAATAAAAACAGCAAATATATATTACAGGAATGCAAGACTAAAAAAACTCATCAAAACAAAATCCTCCTTAACTGCTAATGAATGCAAATGCAAATGTATCATTTTTATTTGGATAGGTATCTGAAATTTATATGCTGTTACTACATATTATTTTAAATACAAATAGGGTTGCATTCAGTAAGGATGGTGTTATGTATTGTTAATAAGGAAGACAATCTGGTGCTATTAACTGGCCAGTCCTCTTAGAAGAATTTTTTAACATGGTGGACAATGCACGTATCAACTCTGCATAATACTGAATTTTTTTTTCCCATTTTAAACCAAACTATTCAAAGATCACTCAAAATGAACTACTTGAATTTAGAAAAATATACTCTATGTCAATACTGTCAAATAAACAAAATGAAAAACAGTCATGTGAACAACTTTCAAGGTAAATAAACCATGTATCTAGGCTCACCTAGCAACTGTTAAGTTTTCTCAGTTAGCAAGCTCTTCTGTATGTTATCTCTCTCTCTCTCTCTCTCTCTCTCTCTGAACAGTAGTTAGCTTTAGTCATGCAGTGAAATTTGGTGGCAGCCATTACATGGCTTTCCTTATCAGCCTGATCCAGGTGATTTACCTGACTAACTTTACTATACACTCAGCTACTTAAAAAGAAGAAGAACGGAAAACTGTATCCCCATTAGGGGAGGTGCCACAAATCCCCTGCCTACTTTGGCAACTCACCCTCCAACTTTACATTTAATGGAAGGCCCTGTGTTATAATATGTTAGACTAGTGCAAATCTTAATTCATACAATTTAAGTATAAAACAATAGAGCAGTGATGCTTTCACATTTATTTCAATGACAGTTCAGAGTGCAAAATAATTCAGGCTTAACATTTAAACTTAAACCTGTAGAAACACAAAAATACTTTTCAAATAAAGTAGGTCAGAGTGATTTATCCTTTTAAGAATATTATTTATCAATTTATTCTTAATCTTTAGGGTGTTTATGAAAAAGTTGCACTTACAATAAGAGATATTTCGGGAAAGGACACCATGCATTGTCCCAAGATTACACATATTAAGTACTGAATAACTACCATTCTTTGAAAACATTGATCTCGCCTCATTAAAGATAATTATGTATAAAACACAAATCTTAATAACACATTAAGACAGAAATGGAAGCTTCATTTATACCTGAAAAGTAAACACAATATTAACACTACATACTCTTTCAGCTTTTTGTTGTCATCCGTTAACTTCTGACTGTTAAAGTGCAACCAATGCCTCTTCCAAACATATCTCCTATAAAATAAATAATTTGAGACTCATTTCTTTCATACAAAAACATTTAATATACTCCAGATATAGATATATAAGTGGGGTCTATTCCATTTAAATTTACAAACCTGGAACTGTAGTAACTTCACTTTTATTGTACACTAATAAAAAACAGAGATCAAATTTAAATATAATTCACCCACAACTCCCAGAAAACTTGCCTGTGTTCTCCCATTTGAGGCACCTTAAAATGAATAGCCTCTATCAAATCTGGTTTTACTCACATGTCTGGAAGGACTATAATGAATAAATGACTTTTTCTGTCTAGTGTCATGAAAAAATAAACTGATAAATGACTCCTTCAATTTCATACCAATAAAATGACTACTGGACAGAGACTAGTGTTGGAAACTTCAGAACAAATACTCCATTTAATAACTTTAAACTCTAAATTAGATACATGTGCAAGCATCCTCCATGAAAAAATTTCAAGATAATGTACAAAAATGAATTTATTTTCAAAATATCAAGGTGCAATGTTGTGCTGGTGACTAAAAATTAAAATAAATTGACATGGCTTCCTGTCTACAAAGGATTGGTAAAGTTACAGTTTAATCTTCTTGGGTCTTAATTGTGTGGCAGAAACAAAGATATAAATCCAATTATCAAATTTTATGATTTGAACTGAAACAGTAACCAGTATATGAACGTAAAACACAAAGTTTTAACAAAGTCACTGACACAAAAATATAGGTCACAGAGACCTCATTTTACAAAAAGGATGTTCACCCATTCACCAAGTTTCAATAATCCAGGAAGAATATTATGCATGTGGTCATCAGCTAAATGCAAACATTCAGCAAAAGTCTCTTTGCTGTATGCTTCCCAGGTTCTTCCTCCACCAAATATATTGGTTGCCATGTAAAGCAAATCAAGTTTTGAAAAACGATGTTAAACCCCATAAAACCACAGCAAACCTTTTTCCTACAGGGGTGTGATGGTATCAGAGATGCATATCTTTGTCAATTTCACAATTCTAGCATGAATAATGCCTGAGAAGTGAGATTTAAACCAAGTTGGTGAAGCATCATATATGGACATAGTGACCTACTACTGAAATAAGGAAGCAATACTCATCAAGATGCATCCTAAAGTTTCATGATTCTTGGTAAAATAGCATGGACATAACATGCCAGAAACCTCTCTAGTCTTTGGGTAAATGCAAAACTTTAACCAAACCGAGTAAAATGCAAAATATAGATCACAATGACCTATTTTGTAGAGGTGTAATAGTAAGAGAGATGCATACAATCCTCTACCTTAATGACTAAAGCTGGAACAATAAAAACATCAAATTGAACCAAAGTGAAATGTTAAATATGGGTTACAGTGACCTATTTTCAAGTTCAGGCTGTAGTACTCATCAAGATGCATTGTCTTATCAAGTTTTATGATTCCATGTCAACCAGTATCATACAACAGATAAACAAGAGTCCCTCAAAGGGATTGATGTTCCACTTGCTATAAACAATTTCCAGATATTCAAGACAAGACCCCTTTTTTCCCTGTAACAGCTGAGTCATGAAATCATCTTTGATATTCTATAGACTGTCAAATCAGCTGCCATGATATACTGGATGTTAGATTGACACTATTTTCATTTACAACCATGCGGAGATCATTAAAAATCTTTTGGTGAAAATCCCATGTCAATATATGTTGTTTTTGTAATGGGTTTAACACCATTTTCAGCAAAATATAGGCTATATATGGTGGCCAGTATAATTCATGGAAAAAGAACCAGAGAAAACCCCAGGAAGAACCACTGACCCACAGAAGCTACTGGCAAGCTTTCTCATACACCCTGGCTGAGTCCAAGATGCAAACCCATGTGGACAGATGTGAGATTTCAGTGGTCTATAAAGGCAAGTGTGTTGGACCATTTGGACACCTGAAGCCCTGACGTGTGTGGGGAGGATAGGTAGGTAGGTAGAAGTGCTTTATGGCACCTCAGCAGCAAAGTGGTTATGTAATGTCAACAAAAGGTTATGATCAACAAATGTAAAAGTCGACTGCACAAAAACTAGGAAGATAAAGCTAAGCACAACAAGATACATAATAACATGTAAAGATTTAAAAATTCTGTAGAATGAAATAACAGATAAAGGTAAAACATTTAAATCCTTTAAATGTGATTGTCATGGAATTGTATAAATCCCTTTATTTATTAAATACATGTGCTTGGGTTTAGTTTTTTGTGTACAATGATACCCGAGGGTGACTTATGAATATTGTACAATATTTCGAAACAGTGCATTCGGTTCATCCTATGCTGCACATGCAAAGTGCTTTCGATAGGAAAAACTGAATTCTTCCAGCGCACAGACGATGTAGGCTACATCGTCTGTGTATAAATGCCTCACCATAAGATGATATCTTCACATTATGGAATGCCTTGTCAGTATGCAGTCTACTTAGGGATTTGCACATCTTCAGCTGTAGAGGTATGTAAGTTATTTATTAATTTCTTATGTATATTATTTCTTATGTATATTTAAGTTATAGCTATTGTACGTACTACCACGCTTATTTTTGTATGTTTTCAATGTAGCTTTGGCTTGTGTCAAATAACGCAAATATTTTCTATTCTTGTTGTGACTTAGCAAGAGATTTATATTAGCAGTATAAAGTTGCAATTTTATTAAGAAGCATTTAGTACCATAGGAATCTTATCGGACACAGGTTTACTTCTGAACCTATTTATTGTTTTGTAATGTTGAAACCGATAATGTAATTTGTATAACTTACCGTATATAACGTCATTATGTGTTATCGTATATACCCGTGTCATGCATAGTACACGGTGTTAGATGTATTTTCAGCTGATCAGAGTGATCCATGCTGATCATGGTCGACATGGTACCAGCTGCAGAGCTAACCAAAGAAGTTGACCATAACAGCTGTAAAGCTGAACCACAGCAGCCGTAGAGCTGAGTGAACAGTGTTGCTGGTCGAGTAGCAGGTGATTGGGCGTTGCTGACCGAATTGGTGGGCGCCGCTTGCTTGATTGACCAAGGAACTGAATGGTGGTCGTTGACTACCTATAATGATGCTTGCTTGATTGACCAGTGTGACTAGTAGCCAAGTGTGATATTGACGGGAGTGTTTTGTGTTACTCCATGCATGTAATCTTTTAGCCGTGGGCTAATTTTGGGGTTTTGTTATACCCAGGTGTTTTGGGAGTGTAAAGATATTTTTTATGATATCTGTCCAATCAATTCATCTTTTACTATCTGAGTAAAATACGTCAATTTTCACTGTTTGAGTGAATACATCATTTTTACTATTGAGTAAAACACGTCATTCTTTTCACTGTGTGAAATTAATCTGAATCGTTCACCTTTGTCCTTGTACTGTGTAAGGTCATTTATTTGTATTTATTTTTGTTGCATTATTAGGTCCGTGTGGATTATGTTAACTTGTCCAATATTTGGATCTTCACGCACGTATTAATCAATATTCTTTTCTCATTCAAGTCATACATCAATAAACATTGTATTTGTATCACCATCAAAAGTGTTTTGTTATAAATCCGAAATTCAACCCGGTTATCTTGTTACAGTGATAAAAATTTCTTGGTATGAACCACATTCCCTTAACAATCTGAAGATTTTCTCAGGCGGTATGCCCTTGTACAACTATCTGATCATGTACTAAAAGCAAAAGCTAAAGCCAGTCAATGTGAACTGTACGTCACGATGACCTTCCTTTGTGGTAAGAGTGTGCTACTAATTGAGATGAAAATAATCAAACCATTTGATGATTCTAGAATGAATAAAATTGGAAAAATAAACTTGAAAGAAAATTTAACCAAAGTTGGTAAAGCTTGAAATTAGGCTAAAGTGACCTACTTTTGTTGGGAGGATATAGTACTCATTGTAAGCAAAACTGACTAACATTCAGTGACAGTGTTAAGATGTATAAGTTTTATCCATGTGGACACCAATGCTTACTTCTAGAACTAAAATTTATATTAAAAAGATTGCAGTAAATGGTTTAAAATCCAACCAAGTCATTAACAAAATCATTTCTCTCCCATGTGTTTGCTTAACTGTGCAAAGGACTGTTCCATTTAAATATACAATGGTACCCAGGGAAGGCAGTTTTTTAAAAATATATGCCAGGATACTCTGACTTCATGGAGTTTATATTAAAATGATATGAAAATTCTAATTGCATCTACAGGCGAATACCCCACACTAAAAGTCCCTTCCCTGGGTCCCAGGTATTTCTTACTGGAACAACCCTAACAAAGTTTTTGTCAACAAAGTCAAAATTCAACAATATTTTTTAAAATGTATAAAAGAATTATGAAATGCTGTAATGGTCCAAAAATTGAATCACTTCATGTACTTAAGACCGATACTACTGTAATGGCCCAAAAATTGAATCACTTCATGTACTTAAGACCGACACTACTGTAATGGCCCAAAAAACAAATCATGCCATGTACTTTTGACTGTAAATGATGTGTATAGTTCTTTGTTTAATAGTTTTTACATGACTGCACAAAACGTATTTAGGACAGCTATACAGACATGTAGATATATGCATACACTGAAGCAAAAGTAATTGTCCTCCTAGTTGTTGTGGGGACATTCAAATGCATCAGACCATGATAAATGAATATCATAAACATGTCGACCTTATCATCATCATGTTTGCCAAGGTTCAGGCAATTCACCAAAAGCCTTAGGACGAGTTGCACACACTGAATTCATAAAGGGACATAACTCTGGAAAAATGCATTTAAGAGTGACATTAAGCTGATACATACATCTTAGCACCACACGTTTAGCAACAGAAAGGCCATAACACTAAATGAAACAATACCTTGAAGAAGCTTAAGCTATACTGGCAAAGAATTTGTCAAAACTCATAAAAGTCTGTTTATTCCTTCCTTTTATCATTTGAAAATGTTAAGAATTGAAATCGTCTAAGATACTCCTAAAAAATTCCAAAACACAAAATTTGGCCAAAAATATATTTCCTTTGAAGTCCGAGTTCAAATTTTCAGAAGTGCAGTACAAATATCAATGACCCTGCCTTTGACCTTAAACCAAATAACATGGATGAAAGACCACTGTTCTTTCCTCAGACACTATCAAGAAGTCAAGACCAATTTTACATTATGTCAGCATGCTTCTTGGTTGCATAGTACACCAATTAGCTAAATCTTCTTTAATCCGTAATTAACATTTTATTGGAAAATCCCACATTGCTGATCAGTTAAATCATGCTCATAGGCCACCATATATAAGAATGCATCAAGCTTTTTGACCTTGAAATCGATGTCTGAGTGCTGACTATCAACCTATTAACTGAAAGGCAGCTATATATTAACTCTAGTCAAAATTCATCTGGATGTGTCACTGTGTTCATAAGCTCAAGGAAGTAAAAAAACCATAAGCAGTAATCTCTGACTCAGTCCAAAGGCATTGTATGTCTGGTGTTCAAACTTGTTTAGAACAGTGATCAAATCAGCAAATTTTGCTCTGGACCAATTACACACTGCAAGAAGTGTTGGGTGAAAACACCCTTGTCATGTCACCATTCTTTCAAGAGGAACATTGATAACAAGATTTCCGAGATGATCACAATGCTGGAGGTTAGATGAGGACACTTTCCATTCCAGAACTACTATATGGTGTTACAGTGTTTTAGAGAAAAGTCCATGTCAGTCCATTCAGGAGAAATAGCTGTTCTGGAAGTTAGATAAGAACCATTTTAATACAGGACCAACTGCAAATAGCAAAAAGTGACCATCTGCTTAGACGTAATAGTCATAACAAGATTTTGTATGATGAAGTGCTGTGGCGGTCATATTAAATCAGGAACATGTTTATCATTAAGTCTTACTGAAAACAACAAGTTGCTATGAACAACAGTTCAGAGAAAGTAGAAATAACAAAAATTTTTAAAGCTGACAGCCATAATGTAGAAACTGGTACCATTATCATTCCCAAACATCAACGTGTTATAAGGAGTCTTTACATGAAAATACTATGCCGATCTGAACATCCATGCAGAAGAAGCAGCAATAACAAAATTTTCAAGATGCCCATCATAGCATCGATGAATATCAATGCAGTACCATTTTCACTGAACACTATATCTATGTCATAAGAAATACTTCAGTGAAAAGTTCATGTCAATATGACCATCCCTCTAAAAAGATTTTCAAGATGGCCATCACCGATATTATTGTCTTTGTCATCATTCAAGGATGTCTGAGGAGAGCAGAAAATATCACAGCAGAGAAAAGCTAACATTAGATATATATTTTCAATTTGCTCCATATATTGTATGAGTGAAATGATCACATATGATTCTAACTTTCAGTTTACTCACAAGGTAGCGCTTTCTCATTTATTTTTGTTGCATCCTTAAATCAGTAATGAATGCCCCTGTCTAGAGAAGACTTTGACCTTGAAAAGTGGCCACAATCAAGGAAATATCCTACTAAAAATACATAAAACCAATATATAAAGGTCAATAAAGAAGTGCAACTGTTAAATAAGCTTAGCAGGTATCATGACACTAATTAAGTTTCCTGTATATTTCCATATTTTTTATAAGTTCAGTGCATTAGTTATCAGTTTGGAAGCAACAGGACTATATGACTTGTGTCAGACAAAAATATCGATATAACAATCAGCATTTGTAGTTTTGCATTTTCTGGAAACAGTATAATTTTAAAGAAATAACTGGAATTTTTAGTGCAAGATAAAATTCCAACCATAATGGTTTGCTTTCTCGTTCTATGCAAATGCCCATAGGCTGCGATCAACCAACGTTTTATTTGTGTATTGACTTTAATACTGATTGCTATTCAATGCAAGTAACAAATTATTTTTTTTACTGGCTCTGACGCTGCATTTTACCTAAAACAATTAACATTTTGTCACTGCTAAAGGGAATCTCCAGGACAAATCTGACAAACAATGGATGATTTTCTTAGGGACTACAATAGCAGCTGTTCAGATTAAATAGTGTTAGTGTAACCTTAGGATATGGGATTCAATAACATTATTCTTTATATACAGGTGTACTTTATATTCAGCTGTCTGCTAAAGAAGAGCTGTTCAATTCAGTATCTCAGCTGGAACAATAGTAAAGTTGGTTATTGTTTTGGAGCAAATCAGAAATATACAGAATATATTGTGATCTCTTGTACAAAGTTCTTTCATACTAAATAAAATCCCTTTACAGCACTTCCTCATCACAAGGCCCTTCATTATAACATGGTTCCTGTTATAATGTACTTCATTATAACAGTTCTTGTTACAAGACCCTCATTATAACATGGTCCTTGTTATAAGGCCCATTTTTAAACCAAATTACTTGTTATAAGGCCCTTTCTTATAACAAAGTACTTGTTATAAGGCCCTTTATTATAAGAAAGTACTTGTTCTAAGGCCCTTCATAATAATATAGTTCTTGTTAAAAGGCCCTTCATTATAACATGGTTCCTGTTATTATAACATGGTTCTTATTATAAGGCCCTTCATTATAACATGATTCTTGTTACAAGACCCTTCTTCATAACATGGTTCTTGTTATAAGACCCTTCTTCATAACATGGTTCTTGTTATAAGGCCCTTCTTCATAACATGGTTCTTGTTATAAGGCCCTTCTTCATAACATGGTTCTTGTTATAAGGCCCTTCTTCATAACATGGTTCTTGTTATAAGGCCCTTCATTATAACAAAGTACTTGCTATAAGGCCCTTTATTATAACATGGTTCTTGTTATAAATCATGTGTGGTTACAGATTCCATTTCTTTAAGTGGTAGTACAATTAGATGTGTCAGGTCCTTCATCATAAGGCTGTCTCATCAAGGTGATAGTTTAATTAAGATTGAGTACTGTATTTGATACAAGTACAATTCTATGGCTGGCATCATCAGAGATCTAAATAGATAATTCTGTTCTTGGTAATTCCTTCCAGTACCCATGATGAATTGACATACCAACTGATGTGTTGTTTCCCTCCTTCACGAACTTGCTTGAGGTTCACATAGCGCTGAATTGCATGCTTCAGGTCTAGAACTGTGGCATTCTGGGTAATGACAATAGCTGAAAAAGAAAAAAAATACATACTCTTGTATAAACAGATCCAACTGCAAACTGAATGGATCCAGATCTGCCAAGGCATAATGAGTGGCAGATCTGGCTCAATAGTTTGTTATGACTAACCAGTAGAACAAGCATCAAAGACCCTGATCTGGTAGTGTATTATGCAATGGCAGATAAAGGTCTATGCTGTTTTTGCAGTTAGACCAAACTTATAGTTGAACATATATGGTACATAATAAATTACACCATTTAATATCAGTAAATGCATTCCCATTACCTCCTTCTAATGTACCTAATAATAAGCCTATCCCCAGTGTTAAAAATTTTTTACACATTTTTTTTATCTTAGAAAGCTATAACTGGTTCAATTGAAAACCCATCTCTCATTTTTATATCACACTGAAAAGATGGGCCCCTGAGAGTCAAGATGGAACCTTGGCATCAAGATGGATCCTTAAGGTTATCATGGGAGAATCACCATATGTTGGAACCAGGAAAACTTGTAGAATCCTTCTTCATATCAGTAGATTTTAACATAGGAAATAATCTCAGTGTTGAACATTAAGCACAGGATTGTAGATTTCTCTTAAATTTCTGGCTCCATGTCCTCCAAATCTTGGCCTGTGTACCATTTGGGCATAATTATTTGGGTATTACATCTCAATTATTTACCCCTTTGACATTTTTTGTCTTCCCCAGATGTGTAGGACTGGGTGGGGGGGTGTTATTGTCTAATTGAGCTAACTGGATCCTAAATGCAACACCGAGTATTAATAATTACTTCAGTATATCCTTCATTCCAACCTGTCAAAAGACAATACATTAATCATGGGCTGTGCATGAATTTTAAAATATAATCAATCTGAAATATATATTTTTCTCTGGTCTTCAAAGCAAGATTTTGAGATACGTGTATACAAATTTTGAATCTTTGACAATGTAAATTTAGCAAGTATTTTGCACATCAAGTACAGTTTCTATTCCCAGTGAAAATTCTGTGCAAGTCCACATATGTTTTGGTAGATGAGTGGCAAGGTAAGGTAATAACCTTTGATTTAAAGAATAATGCAGTTCCATTTCATTTCCATAATGGTGAGGGAGCTTCAAAATCAGCAAATTTATGCCATCTCCTATACGGAAAATCAACAGAACTAATATTTACTTTCAGATCCAGAAGCATCTTGTCCCAGGCAAGGTAGGAAACTGTGACGTTGTTTTCGGTTTGTTGATGTCTGTTAGTGTTTATAACATCACAAATCTATCACCAACACATTAGCAGAGACAATCAAACCATCCATAACATTAACAGAATACTCGGCAACATAATAGCTGAACCAATCAAACTCAGCAACACAACAGAAGAACCAACTAAACTCTGCAACACACAATTAGAATAAATGTCAGAAACATATCAGTACAGCTAACAAAAACTCCACAACCTATTAGAAAAACCAATTAAACTCAGCAAACAATTAGCAGAGCCAATTAAACCAAAAAACACATTTACAAAGCAAATCAAAGTCAACAACACAATAGCAAAACAAATCAAACTCTGCAACATATTTGCATAGCCAATTAAACTCAGCAACACACTAACAGTATGATTCAAATATCATAGCAAAATATTAGCAGAGTCAATCAAATCTAAAATCTGTAACACCAATATACATCAGCTAATCTTCAAATGTGGCACAGTTATTCCTACTTTAGCAGGCTTTCAAAAACTGTGTAATATACAGATTGCATGAAACCCTAACTGCAAAAAGTACCTCAGTTGATATGAGGGACAAACAGATGGAACAATAAAATAACACTACATAGCCTATAAATATCATGATGTACCAAATAATGACTAACTTTTGTTCAAGATTTAAAAAAATTTTCTTACTTGACCTATAAACTTGAGAAACTGGTGGCATGACTGTGGATGGAATCAAATCACAGGGAAAGAAAATCCCTCATCTAGTGGACTAGCACAAGTTAAAACCTTTCCTGCAGCAAAGTAAATTTTCCTGCTAATTAAGTTTCAAGAAGGCTGCCACAATGGTTATATCAGGATATTTGATGGTCACCATTTACATTTAGGACCAATTAGACCTCAGGAAGAATGCTGGTGTAATGTTTCATAGCAATCCCCTCAGTACTTTAGGAAAAGCAACAACTTGTTCTAACAGATGATAAACACCAGAAGACCAAAAAGTGCCATCACATAAGCTCTTATAATCTATGACTGTAGTAGACATTGGAATGAATATATGTGTCATGTTTCATGGCAGTCCTAGTGGCTGAGGAGAAGTAGCAACAACAAACTTGTGGTAATGGATGATGGACAGCAGACAAAAAGCTATTTCTTAGCTCCTGTAATCTATCATCAGTCGAGTTAAAAATCATGTGATTATTTTCTACAGTATATGACAAGTTATAAGTTAAATATTCATCAGAACTGAAAATCAATCTATTTTAAGCAATGAAGATAACGTGAAGTGAGGTATAAACTTAAGTCTAAGAAATAATATTAATGTGTGCATGTATAAGGGAAAGAAGCACATATTTTAATTCTCCAATTCCGACGAGATGTACGAAGAGTACAAGACTTCTACACTGTACTGTCCCAAACAGATTGAGTACATAAGCGCTGTACTATCCACCAGTCTTTAAGTGAATACATTACTGCTGCACAACCCTGATTCCATGTCAATGATGAAAATTAAGCTTAACCTACGCATGATGACATCGTCCGATCTCCTGACATTGACAACCATGGCTTGCCCATACTCTAGTGCAATCTGTGAATTTATCTCCTCTGGAGTCACCTCACTGGGCAGATCACATAACAAGGGATCCGACTGAAAAAGAGACCATTTTTGATTATACAGACTATCATCCAGCATTAGCGGAAATTAATTTCTCTATTATTTTTCATAGGCAAATTCTGATAATAAACCTTTCCTTTACTTGTACAATATATTTACAAACTGTTATTTTAAAAAAAATCTTCATCTAATGATAACACTATGACTCATATTTCAAGAAATTTAGAAGGTTGGCATCCTGGAACCAATCAAGAGGGCACTCATTCAAACACTATTTCTGCTACCTACTTATGCCATGGATCAATGTGGAATGAAGTGGATTGACAAACCTTGGCTAGCAAAGATGGAGTATAAAGAGCTTACTATAAGACAGACACTGTCGTCACAAAGGCCTATCTTGATTATATTGAAGCCATGCAATTAACTTCTATATCACCCCTCAGTACATCACTTAATAAATTCTTAAGTTCCAATTGACTTATGACACAGGTATATATCAAAACAGTATGCATTTATCCTGGACTACTGAATGCTCATGGTCCTATCCTGCCAGAATAATGCAAAGTGGTGGGTAATTGGAAGATGTTACTGAAGAGAGGTCAACATTCAGAATGTTCAAACCAGTTGCTTAAAACAATTCTTGCATAGATACTGCCAGTATTTTATCTAAAGTGAGTAGCAGAAAAAGAGGAGGGAAAGGAAGAATCAGCCTACATGCTGTCTGTTATGGTTCATCCAGCATGTACATCGGACTTATATTTGACATCATTTTTGCATTCAAAAACACTCACTGATATCTTCATTAACACTTTCACAGCTCCAATAATCTAATTATAGCTCATAACTTTAAATTAACTGTCAGCATCACTATCATCAGCCATTATTTGTTGAATGAAATTGTCATCTGAAAATGAACCACACTTGAAATCAGCCATTTTGGTGTTCCATTGAGCCTGTATTTTAAACATGCATTTGTAAATCTTCCTTTATGCAAGGTTCAAACTAATAAATAATGCCTGTTCCAGGGCCCAATGTGCCAATTAAATTTAGTTCAATAACCATTCATGTCAAGCCAAAGAACCCAGAAAAGAGACAAATCGTGACAAGTGCTATGATACCTCTACCGGCAGCACAACAAACACTTTAAGTGTTAACAGTTAATTAGATACTATGAAGAGTACATTTTTATGTGTGTGACTTTTAATTAACTTGATGGTTCTCATGCATCACTGCTCTCGAAGTGTGCAAATTCATAGAGATGTTGCACAAATCCTACTTTCATGCTTCCTGGCAACATCTCTGATTCCCACTGTTTTAGTTGAATATTTAACACTTTACTTGCAATGTCACAACCACAGAAACAATACTAGCTATGTTTCTTTCCCGAAAAAATAATGAGGATGCTAACCAGGGCTAGCCTGGGAAGTTACTCAACACATGAAATGTCCCATGTTCTACAAATTGAAGTTACTACAGGTCCCTTGCTTCAAACAAATATTTGAGTCAATATAAAATCAAATGAAATACTCATTAAACTTTTTCTAAGTTTTGTTCACTAAAATTGTTATTTAACTTTGTTTTTGAAAAAGAAAGTAACCTTGAAAATATGTTACTAGTGGAAACAAGTGAAAGATATAGATGTAAATCTCCCCTTTTTTTACTCTCAGAGGATGGAATATAAAATAAACTTGCTTCCTTTCACCAGCAATCAACCTCAGATCCTCAGAACATGTGTCCCATTATCAGGCTACAAATGGATGGAATTTTACTTTCTTTCTTAAGTTCTTTGTAAGAATTCTTAAGGGAATCTCCAAAAACTGAAATGTAATTGCAGACATAAATAATCATTACACAGGGACAGAACAAGAGCATGCAATGTTTAATGGTCTTTGAACAGAAAAAAAGATGTAAGAGCTGATATTGCACCCTGAATGCAAAAGCTTTCAAGTACCTAAAATGAGGGAGATGGTAAAGTCAATGTTGCTTATTTCTCAAATCTGTTTAAAATTACTGGGACAACTATTTCACCTAATTACCCCATACCATGGATAGTGATTACAGTTCTTGACCAAAAGATTTATAACTGTTCATGTGCAGACACTATCTGACATTGCATGACATCATGTGACATACGTAATCTGTTATTGACTTCTCCCTTGAATATCATTCTCCTATAGTGTTGTTTTGTGGAGTATAGTGTCCTAGCTTTCTGTTTGGGTACTACACTCACACGAGATGACAAGAGTAATGCCTGAGCTGAAGGTTAGGGCAATGTTCTCCACCAAACAACAATATAAAAGAATATTTCTCTTGAAAGACAATAATATAAAAAGATATAAAACCGGGTAATTTATTTTAGATCCCACTACACACAGGTGTTATGTTCTGAAGTTTTGGAAATTTGTCTTTAGCAATTTCAGTCAACCAAAAGTAATTTACTTTGGAGTTTGGTTCTTGCATATATATATGTATATGTATATATATATATATATATATATATATACACACACACACAGTAAAAATTGTTATGAGCGACCCTTGCTATGAGCAACCACCTGTCACTTTCAACCACAATCGTAATGCACGGGTCGATTTTATTATATCATCACTCTGACGTGAGAGACCACCTGCTGAACGTGACCAGTGACCACATTGGCAAAATATGCATTTTGACACTGCTATGAACGACCGCATTGCAAAAACAGGGATAAACTTGACCAACCTTATTTAATCCCTGTAACAATGACTGCTTATACGTTCTAAAAAATAAAAAAAATAATAATAAAAAAATAGGCTGGCTATCAGTATATGACATTTTGTAGATAAGCTAATAGTGTTTTATATTTTCTATTGTAAACCTGGTTCCTGGCTGTTATTGTAGCTACTGTCCATATGTACGAGTAGGACCCTGTATCCAGCTCTATGAATGATTGTACTGCGAGAACAGACAGACACCACTGACCTGTAAGTAATCTGTAATCATTTGTAACAATGATCACTTGAATAGTAAAGATTGTTCTGATCAAAAACATGCATAAAAAGAACCAAAAAAGGAAGGAAGGGTGTTTTCCGGTTACCGGTTGATATATAGTAACAGATGGTACGGTCCGTAAACCAGGCTAATGTAATTGTCACGGACTGTAGTGCCAAAATTAAGGTAGTGGTCGTGCATATTGTTTGTCTTTAGAGTTAATCTGTATTGCCTGGGGGTGAATAATGTCTTTGTCCATTAAACCAGCAAGTGAGAATCATTTGCCGGATTCGATTGATAGCATTAAAGGCTTGTGATGTTTGTCATTTTGTTTTCTTCCTCCCAATGTTACAGTGATTACATCAATCACCAAACTGTCCTATATTCAAACTGCTGCGACCGGGTTACACACTTTGTTTATACAGTTAATCCCTGTATGTCTTCTTTGAACTAAGCCGTTCTCTGAGCATATGATTCTGTTTTTGGATGAGATAACTGTTCTTTTTTTTACTTCATTAATTGTTAGATATGCAAGGTACATGTATAGATTTTTCATATTTTCCCAAAGCTTTTTCAAAACTGTCTTTAAAGTCTATATTACAACTGATCACTAATAATTTTAACAGCTAGTACCTTAATAACAATGGAAGAACTTCCAACTAAAAAGAGACAAATTTTAATGCTGGAGCAAATAATTATTGTAATTGAAAGAAGTGAAAAGAGCTGACCACTCGCAAAATAGCGGTTTAAACATCAGTAAAACAAATTTAGGGTGTTATAATGGGAAAGGAGTAAATCAGAAACGATTTCATCTGCTAATACAGGTACATGTGATCTTCAAATGTAAATGTAATTTTATGTTTAATGATAGAAGAATATCTTTATTGCTATATAT
The DNA here is from genome assembly GCA_016617855.1 of Megalonaias nervosa. Taxonomy (NCBI): domain Eukaryota; kingdom Metazoa; phylum Mollusca; class Bivalvia; order Unionida; family Unionidae; genus Megalonaias; species Megalonaias nervosa. The sequence goes on along the minus strand of JAECUM010007412.1, from coordinate 18,937 downwards.
ATTTTGTTTTCAGATGAATGCATACAATATTTTAGCAAAAACTATTAATAAAGAATAGAATATATGTACAGTGATTATGGTTATTTTTCTTTAAATTGTTCTGAAACAGGACTTTGGAAACTAGTATTTTTGTACAAACCTATTATGAGAGGCCAATTGTCTTGAGAGACCGGTTTTTGTTGGCAGAAGGGGTGGTCTCTCATAACAGGTTTAACTCATAGATATATATATATATATATATATATATATATATATATATATATATATATATATACACACACACACATTTGTGACAACTCTATGGTCTTAAACTAAGTAAAAGAGAAGAGTGAAAACTAACATGTTTTGTCAAATTCAACAAATAATCTATTACTGTAGAACACAAAGTGAAACTTTAAAAAGAACTTAAAATATTATGAATTAAATCCCAAACAGTCCTAAAGTTCTATCACAAGTCCAAATGTATTAAGTTCCAATTGAATTCCATTGGTATTCCAAATAAATTTCAATATTAAATGTGTTGCTGTGTCTGTAGTCTCCAACATGCTAATGTGCCAAAGTCCTGGAATATGATGATGTGTTAACATTCTTTTGATGCATCACAATAATATAATCCCAAATGTTCTTGACTGCATTCACTATAATTCCAAATTAATGTTTTAGCCCAAAAATACTACTGAGCTCTCTGTAATTCCAGCAGATAATAATTTGGATAAAAAATCAACCCAAATTAAAAATTGAACTTAGAATCAGGATGTAGGTCAGACTCCTCTTTAAAACATTGAAAGCTGTCAACAAGTTTAGATACTTACAAGTAAAAAACATCCTACATTCAGATAGAAGTAAACATATTTACTTCCATTCATAATGATCTGAATATTTAATCTACACTCATAAAATATAACAGCTATATAAGCTTAACCCAAAGTTCTTACAAAAGCAATTCTACACAATGCATTATTCAGTTTCAGCATCCATACGATACATCTTTCTAAATATTTGTACACTGAGAGATAAATAAAAACAATGCTTCTCTATTTGCTGCAGGTATATATGCCTGAACAAAATCTGCTTAAGACATTGCCATCTTTCAGAAACATGGTTTAATATTTCTTCCTGGTTAATGAACAGATGGAACATTTAGAGAAGAGGAGGGAGGGGGAGGGCAAAGTCACTTGGAAATAAGAAGCTCTATAATTACAGTGTTAACTAAGTTGTGCTCTAAACAGATCAAAATAAATACCGTTACAAGCTGATTCAAAACTTGTTTAATTTTTTCCATGGCCTCTCTATGGTTCATGGCACCAGAATCTGTGTGAACTTGCTTTTCAGCAGACATTTTTTTTTCTCAGCTGCACCTGCAATAAAATTAATTTACTAATTAACAAAAATAAATAAATCAACATGGATGACAGTTATGCTTTCCAGGGTTATGACCCTTTGGCTTGATCAAACTTGGCAGAAAGGTAAACAGAAGGCAGCATCAGATGCCTAGTACCATATGTTTTCGCTTACAAGTCTAGTCCAACTGAAAACTGCTTAGATCCGGATCTGCCATTGCATAATGCACCAGAACATATGGGTCTATACGGTCTGTTAGGACTAAACATTGAACAAACAAACCATGATCTTCTGGTGCACTATGTAATAGCAGATCAGGGTCAAAGTTGTTTGAGGTTGGACTCCACTTACAAATTAGTATATACAGTAAGTATACGGCACATGTTCACAGTGATTGTCCCAATGTGTAATCAGTTACAATTGTTTGCTGCTGCTCATAACAAACATTTAATCCAAACTGACATTTAAAAACCATGCAGCAATAAACAAGGCATCAAAGACCACTCCTTTCAAGAGAGATCAAGTTACAATACTTGCTTATTGTTGTTTTCATTTGCACCACCCAACCAATTTTGAAAACAAAAAGCATCAAGAATGTAAAAATAATGTACAAAACTTAATAACTTCATTCATAAATGTATACTTTCTAATCTGACTGTCATCAGTAGGTCCGTAACATTGTCATCTTCTGTGCATTTCAAACCGAACAAGAGTTTCCTCACTAACATGGCGCCATATCTGTCTGGGCCAGTCTATTTTTTCTAACAACAAATGTGATATAGTTCGCCATCTTTAAAAAGCTCTGAACAATTCCTTATAATTTTGGAGTTATATCCTTTAAAACACATATAAGGGTGAAAAGTTTACTTTTTTTTAAAATTCTTTTTAGAATATTAAAACATTGCAAATCCTGGATGAAACAGAGTTTTTCCTAAAAAAGAACTGTTCTACAAACCAGAAAAGGACAGTAAGCAGTCTGACAAGGGCAGCAGCATGTCTGGTTTGAAATGCAAACATGACCACTCTGTTGGAGTCCATCTGGTGGCAATCAGGTTAGAAATTATAAATTAATGACTGAAATGACCAAGTTTTGTTTATTTTTTATCTTGTTGCTGCTTATTGTTTTTAAAATCAGCTGGGGAGGGGGTGCTTGGGGGTAGGGTTTGGTTGGGGGTAAAAACAAATGGGATGGTAAGCAAATGCTGTAGATGTTTACCTTGTTCATTACTCAAATCAACCTAACTGACCAATAAATAATGCATACACTATGTATAATAATATTATTACATATAATATATATCTTATTTACAGGCAAACTGTAAGTCATGATTTGAGCCCCTGGGACTCAAACCCGAGAAATATATAAAACGTGCTGTATACACAGAGGCTCACATCACAGTTTACAATTTACCTACAAATCATACATGTAGCCCAGAGTGCAATGGTATTGCGGGTCTTAAAGTTAGCAATTGGCGAAGAAGTAAATAAAAACAATAACCTTCAAGATACGATATATGTTTATTTGTTGTTCTTTGTTTTTTTTAAAAATACATTTATTTTCAAGATTAAATCTGATAATTGTGGGAAATGAAAAAGATGCCATGTAGATTCCAAGTTATGCAAGGGGAGTAAATCCACTGTAAGACCAAACAAATATCTGTATGATGACATATACTTGTCCTAATGTTGTGAACTTGATGTATATATGGCATGAAATCTAAATGAACTTGAAAAATGGATGCTACCTCCATTGCCGTCATTCTGCCACCTGTGCCCTCCAAGAACAGAGACTTGTCTCAGAGAATTCAAGCAATGCATCTGTAACCATCTGTGATGGGGAATGGTACCAGGATTGTCAGTGAGAATAGGCCCACCAACATGTGCATGAAAGTACATGTCAACCACAGACTGTTTAATCTCCAGGTACTCCAACGAAAAGTAATAAATCATGCACAACAAAGTTTTAAAGTCAACACCTGTTAATTACAAAAGCCATCAGAGCTTATGGAAAACAACTGTTATGTATATTTAATTTGCATTGTTAGTTAGATTTGTTTTATTCATTACAGGTACAGATACATAAGGGTTATGTTCTTCTACATATGCTGGTTTTCACGTAAGTAGAGTTTTACTTGGCCAATTGTGACTTTGACATCATGGTGAAGGGTAACTTGAGCAAACCACAATAAAAATCCTTAAGATTATGACAAAATGTAACAGAAATGATTTACACATGTACACGAGAAGTGGAACTATATGCTACAGGTACACTCAATTCGAAGATCAAAAACAGTCTATGCACATGTTTATGGTTCATTACATATCTGCAAGTTTACGCATGTTGCAGTTTACATATCTCGAGGAGTACATGCTATGGATAATTGTATTTTGGATTTGACCTTGTCCACAAGCAAGTTCATTTTTGTACCTGACCTGAATCAATGATTTCAGTTTTGTAAACAACAAGATTATCTCAATCTGAGTCCAGAACGCTGGAAATTCACCATGAAATGCCAATCTACCTGTTGCTTACCGCTTTTTAAAGTAGAAATTTAGAAACAGAACTTCTAATTATAATTAAGATTTTATCTTGTAAACATTTGGAACCTTCCAGAATGAAATTTCCCGTTAGGTTCAGGGGTCACGCTACCAGGCGAAATGGGCGACAAAGTCACCTAAAATATGTAAACTTCGCCTTCTTCTGTTAGGAAAGCGAAAACGACTTTGCCCTGTGATCTTTTTCAAGATACATTGACCAACCACATCTTTCTGAGATGGCCCCTCGCCTTAGCCAGGTTAGTTCTAGTGTTGTGTTGTAGCGAAATGTATTCATCAAGCCAACAGTAGCTAGGCCTAGTTTTGCTGTCAATTACATTGATGAACAAACTCTTGCACATTCACAGGCATGTGTTTTGATAGCTGATTGACCATTAACCCGTTCCTGAGTCAGTTAGCAACTATCACTGCCCGATTTCCGCATGTTATCCTTAATGATAAAACATACAAACTTGTGTTTCAAAACTTTAACAATAGCATGTAAATAGCAATTTGTGTTTTAAGAACAGGATTGGTGATCTGGATATTTTAACTGCCTCTTGTACACTATTTTGTCATAAAATTAGTTTGAAACTGTAACTGAACCAGTAACAGGGAAATACATTGCTGTGTGTGTAAGTACCAGTTTAAAGTTTACAAGATAGTCTGTTTTCATAAATCATAGTCCAAATATATTCAGAAAAAATATAATTCATAGAAAGCAAAGCCTAGGTATTATGTTATTTGAGATTTAACTTTAAAATTATGTAGGTCAGAAATGTATGTGACAATGCTATGTTGTGGAATTCGCGAGAAGCGCTGTAAGGTCCAAGCTGTTTACCTACACGACTAAATTTTTAATTTCCTTTCAAGAAGACAAATGAGCAAAAGTTACTTATGTTGTTAAAACAGACAATCTGTTTTGTTAGGAAAAGACATCAAAGGGTGAAAAATGATTAATACCATTATTGCTGCAGCCACTACAAGACTCAGATGTCACTTTACACAGATACTATTTGTCACTTAAACAAAACCTAAACTACAAAAGAGTGTGAACTGGCTTAGCAACTTATCATCCAGTTTGGAGCACCACCAGTTCATCAGAGTTGTAAAATATCAAGGGCAATATGATGAAACATGCGCTCCCGCACCCCATGGGGGGCGCTCACATTATTATGTCACTTTGAAAGAGTGATGTATGTAAGGTAAAGTTGTTTGCATTTGAAACATGCACAGTGGAGAAAATGTTGGCATACCTCTTTGCTACTTAGATGTAATGTGGCTGACATTTCTTTAGATATTGTACTTGTGGAAATTGTACATCATCTAAGCACACTGCTAACTAAAATGTCTGCTCCCTTGTGCTAAAAATATCAGCCTGAATTAGCCTAAAGTATACTATCCTTAGCAGCTATTAAAATAGGGAAAATGAATTTTGCCCAACTAGACAATACCAGCTTCTGAAAGTGCAATGGATGAATTACCAAATATATAAAATGTAAAAAAAAGTTATCAGCTCTATTTTTCACAATTTACCTCTGAAGACCAGGAAGTGAAAATGATCAAGTGTAGCTAGCAGTTTTTTGAAAGGTGCACATCTGGAGTAAGGCCAAGCTATATACTCTATAACCCATATTACACCCATCAATTATACACCAAAGTAAAGGGAATTAAAAGTTCCTTGAACATTGCCTAAGACATACAAGGTCTTTTTTAAATAGCCAGTATAACCAGTGAGGAAACCCAGGGAAATTCTTTCTCTTTAAAATTCTAACCCTATGCAAAATACAAAACTGTAGAGTGCCACCATGGTAACTCTACGGTGAATTCTGAATGTTACATTGGAACCAAGCCAACCACAGTAAAGATGATTAAAGAAAGTATCAAACACAATGCTGCAGCTGACACCTATGAAAAGCTAACACAGGAGCTAAATAATTTGACAGATTTTCCAAGAAATACCAAACTGTGTAAGAATTACAGGGAAAAGCAAGGATGACAGAAAGGAAGAGATAAAAGAAATGAAACTGATGAAATATAAGATGTGATTCAGCTTCTCTGCACAAATTCCTTTGTTGGAGAAATTATCCACAACAGAAACCTCCCCAAACCAATCATTTTCTGCCTCAGAGAAGAACAGTTGACAGTTGTTGTTGTTGTTGTGGGGCTTAACACCATTTTTCAGCACAAGATAGGCTATACATGGTGGCCAGTATTAATGGTGGAGGAAGAAACCGGGAAATCCCCGGAAAAAACCACCGACCCACGAGAAGCTACTGGCAAGCTTTCTCACATATCCACATTCGCCGAATCCTAGATTCGAACCCAAGCAGACAGAGGTGAGATGGCAGTGATCCATAACAGAGAGCGCTTTAGACCACTCGGCCACTCAGGGCCCCCCGAACAATTGACAGATTTTCGGATCCATCCTCCAGTCAAATGTTGCAGTGATTGGTATCGACAGAACTTTTAATCACAAAGAATCTGAGGAACCACCAATCCCGTTGGGCCCTTTAATGCTACATTGGGATGGAAAAACATCTTCATACTACAGATTCTTTGTGCACCTAAAGGATGCCTTAGGCAAAATCAAAATATTGATAGGCTATGATGATGAGAAAGCATTGACAAATGCAATTGACATGATATTCCCAGAAGCTAAAATGAAACCCTGTACTATGTACATCAAAGACAATCTTAAGCGGCAGATGGCTGACAAAATTCCAAAAACTTTCAATGAAAGACAAAGAATTATCAATGAAATATTTGGTCCCACCGGAGTAGCCTATGCAAATGATAGCACTGACTTTGTTGATAGAAATAAGAAATTAAAAAAAAAGACTGATATATAGACACGAAAACTTTCTTCAATACTATGAACAATATATAGGAAAAATCGCCAACCACTGCATCAGCAATAAAGATGAACTGTAGACTAATAAGAATACCAAGTCCATGAACCACAAACTGAAGGTTGCTGTAAAATGGACCCCAAGAAAACTAATGATCTTATTCTACAGATGCACAAAGATGTAAGCGTGCAGATGACAGACATGCCGCAGGATCTCTACGGTACTGGGAACCAGTTTGGCTCCAAGATTTAGTAAATATAAAATTGTACTGGCTGTATGGCGCAACAAGTTTTGAGGAAGACAAACTGGTTTACTTTAAGAAATTTCTGAGTGCTAAAACAAGAAAAAAGAAACCAGAGATTGATATCTCCTCTGATAGCACATAAACTGTTAGAAGGACACAACCATCGCCAAAAGGCCAAACCAGAGACATGGGTGAAACCTGTTAGAACATATATGGCGAAACAGTAAACTGAGAACCATTCACTTTGAATAGCAACCCTAGCTCTGTAACAGTTGATGAACTTTACATTTCTGGTTAATATTTAGTTTAAAGTCAACTTGCACTGACTGTCTTGAAACAAGATCTCATAAATATCACAGTGATTCTTACGGGTATTAGCAGCAACTAAATTCTTTTGTTATTAAAATATTGACTTGATGAAGACTATATCATATTCTTAACAGTGACATACCACTTCTAAATCAGTACCCTACATTAGAAAGGATAATAGTTGTTTTTTAATCTTATCAGTGGGGAAGAAATTACGCATGGAAATGTGTCTGAAATGCGAGCCAGTCACCATGATGACTCTATTCAAGAGAGGTTTATATCAGTATACCATGTATATTTTTTAATTAATTAAAATGCTTTGCAAAAGATTTTAGTGTTAATTTCTAAAACTTATTGCTTTCTAGAGCTCTAAGTGTTTCTTAGTAGTTCTTAATGCTGCCCGACAGTAAATACATGCTTTTTATTTGTAGAGACTATAACATGATGCAGAGATAGCAAGAAAGGAAACAGATTGTGCTAGAAAAAAAGGAAAGAGTCTTGCCAAATCAGAACTCTTTGCACACAGTTTGAGAAAAGGACTTTTATAATCGTTTTATTCCTAGTCCTACATGTAAGACCTCGACGCTAGACGCCCAAAACATAAATATCAGCGTTGAGGTCTTACTTGTAGATCTATTTTATTTCCAGTTGTATTTGAAATATATTTCAAGGTTCTTTTTCTTCTTGCATGCTTCAGTTACATAACCGTTTCTTTTCCTGATTTTCTTTTTCTTTCATTTTTGTTGGCGTATTTATATTGGTTCTTTTTCCCGTTTCATTTTTCTTTCTGTTCCCTTGCTTTTCTTACATTAAATTGATATTTCTTCTACACCGACCTGTAAAGCGAGGTCTGGACAGAGTGAGAGCTGTCTTTCCTGATGCTTCAAATACGTTACGGAACATGTTAACAATATTTATCAATTTATTTTAGTAACATTTATGTTTTCTTGTGTGAGTTAATACTTTACAATGTTTTAGTGCCTAATTTCTAGCACTCAGAGCTTCTTAGTGCTTCTTAATAGCTCTAAGTGCTTCTTAGACGTCTTAGTGCTTCTTTTTCTTAGACGTGTTTACCACTAGCGTCATGGCGGGTAGTCTGTGGTAATTTTTGTCACTCGGTATAATTGTTTTCCTTCAGATTATTGCTTTGTTTTTCAAAATCAAGCTCGCACTGAACACCTGTGATTCTGAGAATCATTGCTGGATGTTTTACCATCTTTAAACTTCTTACCAGTGAATTTTCACAGAGCCTCACAATTAAGGGGAATAACTCAACATTCTTGTCAATCCAATTTATTACATCTGATTCCGATACCGAGATGAGATATTATTCAGCGGTTGATTAGCGATGGGCTGAAGGAAAATTAGCGAGAGAAAAGATACAATCGCGAATGAAACACGAGAACCGACCATTTTATTTTCTGGTGGGGAGGTGATGGCTGAGCTGAGACTTTTTTTTCTCTTTCCAACTAAAATAATAGCAGCAGGCAGGGCGAACCCTACAACTTTGTACAGACCGTTATTTTACAAAAATAAAGGTTCCTACTGGGGCTGAAAAATAAGGTCAATAACGCTAAACCGAACCTCCTAACTTTTATTATTACCATATAGTTTGAAAAAACGGATAATAAATCGTTTGGGTTAGCTCATTTTTGTTATTTTATTTTTGACTTTTTGTTTTTTATGTTATAATGCGTTTAGTTTACTCGCTGGGTCACTCAATTTTTGTCGGCCGCCCTGCCTGCTGCTGTAAATTAAACAGCCAGTATAAATATTATTAATAATGGTTGTTATAGGCGAACCACATTCAGCTAGATTAGCAAGAGAGCGACTAGAAGCAATTAGAAAATATTTACCTCTTCGTGATGCTGTCAAGCAACAGTTACAAGAACGTCAGGAATCTCATGTTGAATTGGAAGAGGATACAAAACAATTATTTAAACCTAATTACAGAGACAACTAAACCTCTTCTTTCTGTTTTAGAGAAAACCGCTAAAGCAACTGGAAAAATAGCAGAAAGAACTAAGAAAACAAAAAAGATTCTACGAGAACTTCCAGCTGACATAGCTGCTGCTCAACCAATATCAACGACGCAAAAACAAAAGATTCTCTCAATGAGCAATGCTGAGCTACTTGATAAATTTACTGAGGAATCCACTGAGGCAATTAATAGCATTAAAAACTTTGACCAATTATCCGAATTTGCTGCTACGAGTTTTGTTCAAAGAAATAAATTCTTAAAGCCTGGTCATCAAAATGTCATTAAATCCCGTGAACAGTGGCAAAGAGTACTATACCGCATACGTGCTGACGTTGAGCAAATTAAATCAGATGATATAATATATAGAGATTATAATAGGAATGTTAATTATTTCGTTAATTTAATAAAGGAAGAAGCAAGACAAGAAAGAGAAGAAAAAAGAATAGCAAAAAAGGAAGAAGCAAAACAACTTAAAAAACAGAAAGAACGAGAAAGAGAAGAAAAAAGAATAGCAAAAAAGGAAGAAGCAAAACAACTTAAAGAACAGAAAGAACGAGAAAAAGAAGAAAAAAGAATAGCAAAAGAGGAAGAAGCGGCAGCAAGACCAAAACGAAAATATACAAAAAGAACACAAGTTCCTCCTCCTTCTGAAACATTGGAATTACCAACACCACCACCACAACAACCATCTCCATCACGATCACCACCACTACCACAACAACCATCATTATCATTACCACCGCCATTACAACCAACACCAGAGGAAGCAGCAAAAGGACGAAAAGTAAAAGAATCAAAATATTGGTCGCCAGCCTCACAGAAAATTCTGGAAGAACAACAACCACCACAACAACTTGGAGTATTAGGATTACCAATATCACCACGTAAACAGGATCTAACTAGGAAGGAGGAAATTGACGAATTAATTAAACATGTTAACGTATATAAAACAGCACTAGAATCACAATTAGATCGTGGCAAAGATATCAAAGACTTGAATCATTTTGTTATTCCAATAAAAGAATCTAAAAAAGATTAAAGAAATTAGGAGTATCAGACTCTGAAATTGATAAAATTATTCCAAAATCTTATTTCGTATTTACTGGAGAAGGTCTCTCTACTGGAGGTAATTTTACTCTATGTCCTAATAACGTTATCTCTGACGTTGAACGTCTGGAGATTCTCATTGGAGGAAAACGAGCTGGTAATAATTCTCCAGAAATAATTAATGAAGCAGCCGATATCTGTAGACGGTTATTTACAGGTGGTATCATGGACGTTGATGTTTATCAGTCTCTTATTAATGAAATTGCCGATGACTACTACAGTGACTGAGTACGTAATTAAATACAATTACTATAATAAAATGATCGTACATAGTACTCAACGTGGACCAACCATGGTCAGGGTAATAAATTCACGATTACCAGTATACAAAACAACCTACGGAGATGGACTAGGTGATGTTGTTCAGGGTCTATTTAGAAGGATAGCACCAAAAGCAATACCGATCGCAAAGCAACTGGGTATGAAAGCTATTGATGTTGTTCGTGAAAAAGGTATTGGTGCTATGGGTAATCTCGCTGGTAAGGCATTTTCAGCGATCAAAGATAGACTAGCACGATTAATACGACGAAAACCTCAACCACCGATAAAATTACCTAGTACTGAAGTAATGCCTGCAAATGTCAGTAAAATAATAAATCAAGTTGCTAATCAAAAACTAGCAGAGTTGGCTGATGTACCAATATCAGAAAAAGAAAAAAATATGACCGCTAGTCTGATAGCAGAAAGTGGTCTCACTTCCCGAAGTGGTCTTCGTTTTAGACGATAGTAAATATAATAAATATGTTTAAGCGCATATCTGATCCAGCATTTGACATGGACGCACCAGTACTCAAAGATGAGTCTGTGCGTGATTATCAATATTATTCTTATGACGCTCGAATTCCAGATCAGCGTGGACGAATTGAACTACAGGTTCAGGATACAAGTAGGTATTTCCTACCCGCTGAGGCTTTTATTGAAGTAGAAGGTGAAATTTAAAATATCGCTAATCCTACAGCACCAGCAGCATATGGAGACGATGTTAGTGTCGGTTTTGTTAATAATGGTATTATGGCGTTATTTGATAGCGCAACGTACATGATTGATGGTAAAAATATTGAATCAATTCAGAAGGACGTTGATGTTGCTACAACGATATTAGGTCTAGCACGATATAGCGACGATTATTCAAGATCAACTGGTCCATCAATGATGTCTGCAAAGGATACAACTGATTCTCCAGAGTATCGACAATATATAGGACGACCAAGAAATTTTTCTAGAAACGCCGATGCGGATGTACAAAGTATGATTATTAATGTAGATCCAGATTTTAACTTAGGATTTAGATCACGTCGAGCAATGTTGCGTGGTGGAAGAAGAGCATTTTCATGTGCCATTCCACTATCACATATCTTTGGATTTTGTAGAAATGTCAGAAAAGTCATTTTCGGAGCTAAGCACACAGTTGTACTTGTACAAAAAGCAACTGACAATGATGCAATATGGCGACCCGCTGGTGATGCTGGTAAAGTAATTCTTACAAAACTTTCATTATGGATGCCAGTGATGACTCCATCAATATCTGAAGAAGATCGTCTACTCTCTTTTATGAATCAAGGTGGTAAATCAGCATTATCGTGGTTAACAATGACCACAGATGCTATCCAGAGTAATATTAATGGTTTATTTACATGGCAAATAGCTTCTCAGCAAGGTGTTTCTGCGCCACGACATATATTTATTGTATTTCAAGATGCTACACGGGTGGATAATCAACTACGTAGCATTATGATATTTGACAATCTTGGTGTTTCCGAGGTTTCTTTAAGAATAAATGGACATCAAGAACCATCTGAGGATATTTTACTGAATTTTGAACAAAATCATGTAGAACGTGCATATCACCGTCTAATGACGTTCATGGGGCGTGATCAAAATATTGATACTGGTTTACAAATATCACAACTGGATTTTACAACCTTATATCCGATTTATTACTTTTCGCTCGAACATTTAGATTTAACCAGACAATCTGTAGTCGATATACATTTTCGAGCTCATGTTAATAGAGATATTGGAGCTGTTGCCAATTACAGAGCAATTGCTGTCATACTCAGCGATAAATCAATGTTACTTGAAGGTGTTGGTGGACGAATAAGAGTCGTTGATGCTCCAGTAGAAAATATGTAATTAGATCGTTTATGAATATTATAATGTCGTATAATCACGTTAGTGTTAGTCTGACTCCTGGTCAGATTAAAAGGATACAATCAGCATAAAAAAATGACTGTGGATTAAAAATATCGCTAAAGAAAGAGCAGATGAGCGGTTCAAATAAATTATCTCTTACAGAACGTCAGCTCAGGCATTTCAATGAAGCCAAAAAATCAAATAAAGGTATAAAACTTAATCTTTCTGCGGGTGCCATTAAAGATATCATTAAGACGGGTGGTATATTTCCACTTCTTGCTGCTATACCAGCATTAATAGCCGCTGCAGCCCCAGCTGTTGCAAAAGCAGCTGCATTAGGCGCTGTTGGAACTGCTGCTGGAATGGCATTAAAGAAAGCAACAGGAAAGGGAATCAAAAAAAAGGGAAGGGGTCTAAGATTACCAGGGACTCCACATTCATGGTACGGAAAAGGCCTAAGATTACCAGGGACAGTTTACTGATATCTCCTATGTCCAATTTTGATTTACTAGATGCTGCTAAAAAATTAAAAATAAAAATTTTTAGAGGAGTTTTTATGCGTGATCAATTACCAAAACAACCAAACAATATTGAAACCGGTATTATTAATCTCGACAAAAACTCTGGTCCAGACACACATTGGGTTGGATATGCAATTGATCCACGTGGAATTATTTATTTTTGATTCATATGGACTAGCTCCACCAAAAGAATTCTTAAAGTATATTAGCGGCTATCAAAGTACTCCAATATGGTATTCAACGTTACCAACACAAACATTAGCTGATCCACCAATATGTGGTCGTGAAGTACTTAACGTACTTGATGCTGTATCAAAATCAACAAAACCGCCTCACAAAGTTGTACATGAATATACTACGACGTCACATTTAAACAGACATTAGTAAATATAATGGTGGATATTTACGGAAGATCTTCTCGTGGTAAAGCTCAGCAGCAAGCTGATTTATCTAAATACGCAACTCTCGATCAGCTCAGAAATGAGATTGATGATTTATTAAACATAACCAGTGTGGATCAAAATGAAGTTGTTATTTTTCAGGATAAACAAGGACGATTAAAGACGAGTAATGTACAACTACCAGATGTACTTATACGAGTTCCTAAAGCGGTTGTTAATAATATAGTTACTTTTACTGATCAGGGTAAAATACAAGATTCCGGTACGTCAGTCAGCGATTATATTAAGAAAGCTGGTGATTCGTTCACGGGTCACATTATTATGAATCAAAATAAAATTATAGACCTTGGAAACCCAGTCGCAGATACAGACGCCGCAACAAAGAAATATGTCGACGATCAAGAATCTAAATACGTATTGGCCAACGGCGGTATAATGCGGGCATTTCTCAACATGAATAACAACGGCATTAATAATCTTAGAACACCAGAATATGATTTTGATGCTGCAACGAAGAAATACGTCGATGATAAGGAAACTCCTATTTCAACTTCGTTAAAAGCAATCGGTGACGAAATGACTACACTAAATAATACTTTTTCCAGACATGTAGAAACGTTCTTAAATTTTCGTAGAAATGTAAACAAAACCATTAAAGATTTTTTTGGTGATCCACCAACCGTTGACATAAAACTCTCCGACGTTAACATGAAACTCAATGATATTGTCAGTGGAATACCTAATATTGTTCAAAAAACTAATCTGATTAAAATTCCACACGGACAAATTAGAAATATCGTGTACACAGTAGCATCAGGATCAACAACATGGACACCGCAAAATAACACACTCGAACATACCGTAGAAGTAACTGGGTTATACAGGTTATCTATGTACGGTTCGGAAATTACTGCGGCAACTTCATTATCACCAAATGTATATCATAATCCTCTATTGGTGATGCTAACCAAGAATATGAAAGAAATCTTTACGTTAATATCAACGGAAATACCTCCGAGACGTTACTGGTGGTGCCTAGAATTCGTAACTGAAACTTAATTAAATGACGTTGTTAGTATAATGGATCAACCACAGTCTTGTATCGACGTTCAACGTTACAGATACAATCAAGTATTTGAGCGTTTGACTAAACTAAATAATTTTATCGATTATTATGACATAAAAATAAAAAAATATCGAAGGCGTATAGTTGTTATTGATGTAGTTGTTTACTCGGTTTCTGCTGTCATTGCTGGAACAGGATTATTATTATCAACATTGACGATGACAGCACCTACTGTTATAACCATCATTGTTTCAGCATCAACGACTATTGCTGGAGTTCTCGTTATTATAGCCAAAAAGATAGATACCTGTACCAATGCTAAATTGCATGATTATATGATTAAATTACATACAGTGGCAGAGGCATGCTCTAAACTATCTTTGTACATTTCTTCGTGTGTTAGTGATGGTGAAATATCCGATACTGAATTCGCGATGATGATGAAAACCTATGATGACGCTTTTAAGGTGATCGCTAATGATTTTAATGAATTAAATAACAACAATAATAATAATGACAGACAGGGAGTTACTTCAGCAGATCGTCACTAATACGACTCCGTCAAAAACCACTATGATATCGTTAAGTTCGACCAATCCTGAATTTAGTGTCAATTTTCCAACATCAATTCCTGCAAAAGAAATAGCATTAGCGCAATTGCGAGTTTATTATAGTTGGCCAAATATTAGATCAAAACCATTTGGTGGACTACAGCCAAATAATTCATTAGTATTCGCTAATAAGAATAAGCCTGATGGAACTCCTGATTGGCAAGTAGTTGCTATTCCAACGGGCAGTTATCAAATAGAACAGATTAATGATGAGTTCCAACGCAGAATTAAATCTATTACAGGAAAAGAATCAAAAATAGCAATTACTGTCTACGAACCGACATTATCAGCGGTTATTGAAATAAATTCCTCTGATTATTCTGTAGATATTTATCAAAGTTCGATTAGATCAGTATTAGGATGGCCTGAAGATCCACAGGTTTATCAAGGACCACTAGAACCACAACGATCTGATTTCGTCGTAGATGTTGAAAAATTTATAAAACTTCCAGAATATCGAAAAACTTATCCGTTTATAGAGATTCCGGATGCTCATCTTGATTATGCACAGTATACTTATTTGATAGATTTCGTTCGGGGTAAAGGTACAGCAAGAATAGCAACAATTAAAGTTGAAGAAATTAACTCAAAATCAAAACCAATTAAATCTGAAGATGGACGTGTACTTAATGATCTAAAAAAAATTATTTTCCAGTATCAGCGCTTCCTATAACGATGACTTAAAAAATCAAATAATTGAAACAATACAACATTTGAATCAGGTTGCATCAGACTTAGAATATGTAAATAAGGCTATCGTTAACAGAGAGAAAACATTAAAAGCACCGGAAAATAGATTTCTTTGTAATTATATAGTTAATGAAGATGATCCTATTCAGCGTGTAAGTTATGAACGTTTATTTAAAACAGCATTTCTTAAATATTATGGAATCACAGAAGAACAGCTACCAACATTTGTAATTCCGGGATTTAACTCTGAGGAGCTAACGAAATCAGTTAATGATCTTATTGATAAACATTTTAAAAGAATATGTGATTCATGGAAAAAATTAATACCTACACCAACTATTCTTAAATATAATAATGATCCACATGGTGGAGGTCGCCATATCTCACCTGGTATTGTTAATATAACATCTACGATCGCGGTCAATCTAGTATGTGACGTAATTGATGACAGTTATCAGGTAGATCTTTCAAAGTCTAACCAGGCCCAACAGGGGTATATACTATATACATTCAGTCCTAAAGATCCGCCTGGGTGGTTAATTGTATCTGAGCCAATTAATCCAGTTTATCTACGTGTACATAATCCATTATTGTCAAGAATAAATTTCAAACTTACTGACCAGGCAGGATACATTCTGGATCTACGAGGAGAGTCTCTTAATATTAATTTGTATATACGCTCGTAGAACGTCCTAGTAAATAATCGGGGGGGGGGGAAATAATCTGATGGGTAGTTTACTAATCAAAATTAATAATAATCAATTCCTATGATTAAAGCAATTGTATATATAATAAAGCGAGATAACTCTGCTATCTCTCTCTGCGGAGTAAATTGAACGATTATGTCCCTTACTACTACGTCGTTACCTGTACAAACCCAGTTGTATATACGTGTATCGAACAAAGCGTATTAGTCCGTCTGTCTGTTAATCCTTACAGGCTTGTTAAAAACCAACCTGTTTGATATATTCCTGTCCTATAATGTGAACGGTGTTGTATTCTGATAGCAATTTTAAAACCTTAAAACGAAAAATATATGTATATAAGGCCGTACTGGGAACAGGATGTACTTTATCGATTTTGTGTGGGGTTGGCTGACGTAGTAGTTATTCATCTTCAGACTGCATGTATTTTGACCTTAACGAATTATAACTCATACGTGCAATTATTTTATGAATTTTGAAAAATTCACGCTACAGTTCTACATTCTATTAGTAATACAAGTTCTGTGAGACAGCGCAAATATTTTATATATACTTAAATTTAACTGTATTATTGATAAGAGAGCGATGGCCGAACTGGAAAGGCGTTTGGACGTAGATCGAAGTTGTGCAGACTCTCGCGTGTTCGAGTCTCCAAAAATGCTAAAGATATATTATCTTGCATTTGGCGACGGATGCTATTTATAATTGGGGTACGAACCCCAACAGAAAAATAATACAACTTTCCCACCATGTAACCACGTGGTGGATGTAATTTTGCACTCCCCGGGGTTTTATATGGGGGGAGAGTTGTATAAAATCTGTTGGACGTAGATAAATCCCCCCCTTGTATTCCGTCTATAGTTAAGTTTATTGTTAAGTTTATGTTTGTACTGTCTGCAAAAATCAAAATCATCACCATTTGTATATATTCATGTTCATGGAATCATATTCATTAGGATAAGTTTATATGTAACCTCTGATCCTGCTAGGATGTCATATGGCAACCTAGGGGATCACATGGGGTTTGTGCTGTCCTAGGATAAGTTTATATGTAACCTCTGATCCTGCTTAGATGTTGTTTGACAACTTAGGGGATCACATGGGGTTGAGTGTGTGTTTCGTCTAATTTCGAATATCCTCTGAGCTTTCTAGGATGTTGTTTGACAACTTAGGAGTTCACATGGGGATAAAGTGTGTCTGTCCTAGGATAAGTTTATATGTAACCTCTGATCCTGCTAGGATGTCATATGGCAACCTAGGGGGTCACATGGGGTTTGTGCCGTCCTCAAAAATCAAAATCATCACCATTTGTATATATTCATGTTCATACAATCATCTGTATAAAATCATAATCATCCTCAAAACAGTTCCCTGACCTTCTGATCCTGCTAGGATGTCATATGGCAACCTAGGGGTTCACATAGGGTTATGGGGACTACATTTTTTTATAATAATTATTCACAGACTGATATTATTTTTTATTTTAAAGAAATAATTATTATATAATGAACCAAGAAAACATTAATGATATTATTTCTATTAAAAAATTAAAACATAACGGAATAAATCTCTCTGATAATCTCGATCCTGAAAAAATATTATGCGATTATGAAATATTAAAACAAAGAAAAATTGACAATAAATACACATTACCATCCAATTATAAATTCGTAAAATCAATTTATCAGTCTATGTTAGAATCCTTGGCAGTGGTAAATGAAAATCAGGTAAAGCTATTTGCGCCTCTTGCACGTTCGATCGAAAATATCAGATCCGAACTATCTCGTGAATACGAGAAAAAGAAGACTGTGGACAATCGTGTAATGCAGTTAAGAAAGATTATATTATTTGATTCTGTCAAAAATGAGAGTGACACTGAGAGCAGCGACGGTAAAGGTACCCATGGCAAAATATAGAGTCGAACTATATATAATTTATTTATTAAGAGTACAGAGTTAGATATATTCAAATATTATCGGCTGATCATATTTTATTGAATATGCATATTTGTATGTTTTATTCGCGACATGTTGTACCGATCGTGGATTTATGCTAAAATATTTTGCAGCCGCATTAATTGAGGGAAAAATTATTTCCTGTACTGTTTCTGTATTCATGGATTTAATAGCTCTCTTTCCGAATACTTTACACTTTACTGTATTTCCACGTGCAGAATTCTGACTAGGTGTAATAGCTTGCAGGTTACATAAATTATTATTCTTGGGATCTCCATCAATATGATCAACTACAAGTCCATTTTCAACTACTCCACGAAAACATTCGAATATGAATCTACTTGACAAGTATCTTTTTCCTCTAGCAACATTAAATCTAAAATAACCTTTATTATCAAGACCACCGACTGGGTTTTTTATTTACAGTGTCTGATTACACCATCTCGAGACGCTTCATAATTTTTATATACTGGATGTTTAACAAATT